>RJWT010000671.1:0-60402 GCA_004365215.1 Cuniculus paca | reverse complement strand
GTAGAGTATCATGTCATCTGCAAATAATGATAATTTAACTTTTTCCTTTCCTATCCTTACTCTTGGTACTTCTATCTCTTTTCTAATTGCTCTGGCTGAAGTTTACAGAACTATATTTAATAAGAGTGGTGACAGTGGACATCCTTGTCTTGTTCCTGATTTTAGAGTGAAAACTTTCAGTTTTTGTTCATTTAGTATGGTATTGGCTATTGGTTTGTCTTAGGTGGCATTTGTCATATTGAGATAAAGACCATCTATTCCAATTTTCTGTAGAGTTTTTATCATGAATGGGTGTTGGACTTTGTCAAATGCTTTTTCTGCATCTATTGTGATAATCATGTGGTTCTTGTCTTTGGCTCTGTTAATATAGCATACTGCATTTATTGATTTGCGTATGTTGAACCATCCCTGCATCTCTGGGATGAACCCTATTTAGTTATGATGTATAATGTTCTTGATGATTTGCTGCATTCTGTTTGCCAGTATGTTATTAAGGATTTTTGCATCTTTGATCATTAGGGAGATTGGCCTGTAGTTCTCTTTCTTGGTTGTGTCATTTGCTGGTTTTGTTTTCAAGGTAATGCTGCTCCCATGAATTAATTTGGGAGTATTGCTTCCCTTTCAATTTCATTAAAGAGTGTGAGAAGTAGTGTTAATAAGTCTTCTCTAAATTTCTTTAGGAATTCAACAGCGAATCTGTCAGGGCATGGGCTTTTCTTTGTTGGTTGATTTTTTTAAAATTACATCTTCAATTTCATTGGGTAGTAGTGCTTTATTTAGAATTTTCACATCTTCTTGACTCAGCTTTGGTAATTCATATGTATCTAGGAATCAGTCCATTTCTTCTGCATTTCCCGTGTTATTAGATTACAAGTTCTTTAAGTATTGATGATCTAGATTTATGCTGGATCTGCAGTGATTTCACCCCCCCCCCCATTTCATACATTTGAGTCTTTTTCTTTCCTTTTTTGATTAGGTTGGCTAAGAGTTTATCAATTTTATTTAATCCTTCAAAGAACCAACTCTTGGATTCACTGATTCTTTGTATAGTTTTCTTAGTCTCCATTGCATTGATTTCTGGTGTGATCCAAATAATTTAATCCCTGTTACAAGTTCTGGGCTTGACTTGCACTTCTTTTTTAGAAGCTTGAGGCTCAACATTAAGTTGTTTGAGCTCACTCTTTTCCTGATTTGGGTATTCACTACTATAAATTTCCTCCATAGTACTTCTCTTACTGGGTTTCATAGGTTCTAGTATGTTGTATTGACACTATTGTTTAATTGTAGAAACTGTCTAATTTCTTCTGGTTCATCTGTGACCCACTGATTGGGAGTGTGCTACTTAATTTCTGTGCATTTATGAAGTTTTTGTGGTTTCTTTTGCCATTGATTTCCAATTTCATTGCACTATGGTCTGATAATATGCATGGGATAATTTCAATTCCTTTGCATTTACTTCTGTATGTTCCAAGAGCTAGTATGTGAGCTATTTTGGAGAATGTCCCATATGCAGCTGAGAAGAATGTGTATCCTTATGTTGCAAGGTGGAACACTGTAGACATCTACTAAATCCATTTGTTCAAAAGTTTGGTTTCATTGTATTATTTCATTGTTGATTGTTTTTTGTCCTGTCTTTCTGTCTAGTAGTGACAGTGGGAGATTAACATCCCTTAGTACATGTGTATTAGTGCTTGTTTGATTTTTCATATCCATTAATATTTGTTTTATATAGTTGGTTTGGGTGCACTGGTATTTGGTGCAGATATATTGTGATTGTTATCGCTTCCTTTTGGATTATTCCCTTTACAAGGATATAGTGACTTTCTTTGTCTCTCTTCATTAGTCTTGGCTTGATAATTCCCTTTGTCTGAAAACTGAATAGCTACCACTGCTTTTTTCCAAGGTCCTGTCACATGGAGTATTGTTTTCCACCCCTTGACTTTCAGTCTATGAATTTCTTTTTGAATGTGTTCCTGTATGCAGCATATTGTTGGCTTTTGCTTCTTGATCCATTCTGCCAATCTGTTTCTTTTGAGTGGTGAATTGAGACCATCAACACTGATGGTTATAACAGATACATATTGACTTATCTTTGTCATGTTAATTTCCTGTTGTTGGGACCTTTTTTAACCCTCTTTTTAATTGCTTGTCTTGCCTGACAGGATTCATCCTGTTGGGGTTTATGGAGTTGTAGTCCTCATTATCTCTTTTTAGAATGTGCTTCAGAACATTGTGAGTGCTGTTTTGGTGTTCATGAATTTATTCAGGTGTTCTTTGTCATACAAATACCCTATTTCTCCATCAGTTTTGAAAGGGTTTTGCAGGGTACATCAATCTGAGTTGGAAGTTGTTTTCCTTTAGGTCTTCAAATACTTTAAACTCTCTTTGACTTAAGGGTTTGTGTTGAGAAGTCAGTCGTGATTCTGATGGGCTTTCTTTTATAGGCAATTTGTTCTGTTATGGATTAAAAACTGGTGGTCAACTTAACACCAGCTGAATTAAATCAGTGTGGTGCTGAGTGTAGATGCCCACCTGAGGAAAGTTACCAACATAAAGAGAGACATGGAGAGAAAGGGCATTGGCATTGTGGGTTCTCCTAAGTGCTGCTGTTTGGAGCCAATGGTTCTCCTGGAGGAGCTTGTCAGGCTGGCTCCAATATGACTTTGGCCATTATCATCGGAGGAGCTTGGGACCTGTCACTGAGAGTGGCTGCGATTCACTTTGGGGAGCCTGGTCCTTATGTTGAGCATCACTTACTGGGTCCAGAGAGGAAGATGGTTGCTATTTAAACTCTACAAGAAGGTGTCACACTGGCTTTCTGGCATGTACTTGACTATTCTTATCATTGGAGGAGAACAAGACCTCATTGTCACTAAGGATGGCTGTGGTACTTTTCAGGGACCCCTGGTCCTCATTTGAGCTTCGCTTTTTGGCTCCACTATAGAAGCCTCAACCTATTAACACAGATCCTTCATCCTGCTGGCATAGACCTTCTAGTTTCCACCGCTGGCCTTTGGGCCTTCTCAGCACAGACTTTGGTGTCGTGGACAGATTTCCTGCACTTTCTTGTGTTTAACACTGGGTAACTGTCAAAATTATTATTATAAATTTTGTGTCCTGATTGTAATCTTTCTGCCTGCAACCCCTGACTGTAACAGTTTCTTTTACAGCTTTTAATATTCTATTCTTGTGTTGAATTTCTGGAATCTTGACTATGATATGCCTGGCTGTAGATTTTTTTTTTATTATGGATAATCAAAGTTCTATATCCCTTATTTATCTGTATGTCAAATTCTTTTACCCTTCTATGGATGTTTTCTGCCATGACATCTGTGAACAATTTTTTTGTATCAGTTGTGCTATCTCTTGTTTTTTCATTGACTCCAGTCATTCTTATGCTATTCTTTGCATCATCTAGCAACTGCTGAACTCTTTTCTCATGGTCCCTTGTGGCTATAAACACAAGTATGTATATATTACTGTGATTAGATGCTCTGAACTCTTTTGGGAAAGCATCTAGAAGGGAAACAGCCAGGTCAAAAGGAGCCTCTGGTTTTAGTGTTTTGAGCAATTTCCATACTGATTTCTATAGTGGTTGCACCAATTTGCACTCTCATCAACAATGAAGAAGTTTTCCTTTATCCCCACAGCATCACCAGCATTTGTTATGGTTGATTTCTTGATGACAGCTATTTTTTCTGGAATGAAATGGAATCTCAGTGTTGTTTTAATTTGTATTTCTCAAGTGGTCAGTGATGTTGAACTTTTAAAATATATTTACTGACTGTTATTTCTATTTCAGTTGTCCATTTTTGGATTGGGAAGTGTTTATTTCAGTTGCCCATTTTTGGATTGTGTCTTAAAATTTTGGGGGGGTTCTGGTTTTCTTGAGTTCTTTATATATTCTAGATATTAGTCCTTTGTCTAAGGAGTAGCTGGTAAAAAATTTCTTCCCTCTCTGTAGGTTGTCTCTTCACTGTTAGTGGTTTCTTTTGCTGTGCAGAAACTTTTAATAAGATGAGATCCTTGTTGCTGACTCTTTGTAGTACTTCCTATCTAATCGGGGTTTGTTCATGGAGTCTCTATCTACACCAATGTCCTCAATAGTTTTATCTAGTCTATCTTCTAACATATTAAGTGTTTCTGTTTTAATATTTATGTCTTTGATCTATTTTGATGTTCATTTGCTAAATTGTGAGAGATGTGTGTTTAGTTTTAGTCTTTGGCAGGTAGAAAGCCCATTTTCCAGCACCATTTATTAAAGAGATTATCTTGTTTCAATTGAAGATGTTTGTCATGTCTCTCAAAGATAAGGTAGCTGAGTGTGCTTGCAGTTGTTTCTGAATTTTCTATTCTGTTCCATTGATTCTTGAGTCTGTGTGTGTGTGTTTGCCAGTAGCATGCTGTTTTAAATCAATGTAGTTTTGTAGTATAACTTCACATCAGGGATTGTGATGCCCTCTGTCTTTCCCTTGTTGCTATGAATTGCTTTTGCAATTCTAGGTTTCTTCTGATTCCATATGATTTGTAGAATTGTTTTCTCTAATTTTGTGAGGTATGCTATGGTATTTCGATGAGATTGCAGTAAATCTGTATAACAGTTTTGGAAGTATGCTGGCCATAAACTGTCTTTCTCAACTATTCCCTTCCATCATATTTCTTTCTTGCATCCAGCAGACTATGGACCGAATGCCTTAAAACCAGGAGCCAAATTAAACCTCTCCTCAAATTGTGGGTGGTTATATCCAAGTCATGGAAAGCTAATACAAATAATATCACTGATGGTTTTCTATTTTTTTTGAATTATTGAAAAAACAGTTGAAGTCACTAATGTAATTGTGGATCTGTCTAGTTCTTTTTTCATTTATGGTATTTTTTGCTTTGCCTATATTGAAGCTTTTGTTGTACTTATACATTTGTAGTTGTCATATCTCCTTGGTAGACTGATACTTTTATTGTTATACATTGTCCCTTTCTTAGGTAATTTTCTTTGCTGTAAAGTTTGCCTTGTTCAATTCTAATATAGCCATTCCTGTTATGTTTTGATTAATGTTGATTAATATCAAACTATATATATTTACATATATGTATATAGTTTGTTCATTTTATTTTTGGAGACAAGGTCTTGCCATGCAGCCCAGGCTGGCCTCAAACTCATGGCTGTTCTTCTGCCTCAGCCTCTTAAGTGCTGGCATAAGAGGCATGGGCCACCACACCTGGAATAGCATATATTTCCATCTATTTGTCTGTGTCATTGAATTTCTAAGTGAGTTTCTTACAGACAAAATATAGTTTGGTCATGTGTTTTTGCTTTTTTCATTGCCTCCTCTTCCACTCTATACTTCATCAATCTCTGTTGATCAGTATATGCAGATCATACATATTTAAAGCACTTCTTGATATGTTAGATCTAAATGTATGCCATTTTGTTATTTAGATTTTGTTTCCCCTCATTTTGCTTGTTTCCTGTTTTTGCCTTCCTATGGGTTCAACATTTGAAAAATTTTATCTTGATTTATGCTGTTTTAGATAGATAAAATGTCCAAATATGTAGTGTTTGCAGTAGTCACTCTGGTTATTGCAATATACCCATTTTCCTTATCACAGTTTACTGGTGTCAGACTTTTACTACTGTGAAGTTTAGATCACTTTCATTTGAATTTCTTTGTTTCAACTAATACATAAAAACATAAAAATTACACATAATCATGGATCACCATGTGATATTTTTACACATACATACACAAATATACACACACACATATATACATTTTATAGTATAATGTTAAGTCAGGTTAAACATATGAATCTCCTCAGTGATTTACCTTTTTATAGTGAAACCATTCACCATCTTTTATTCTAGCTTTTTGAAATATGTAGGACATAATTGTTATTGCTACCCGACTGAGCAATACCATACCAAAGTTTTATACTCTAATTACTGCACTTTAGCATATCCATTGATTGATATTTATCCATCTCTTCCTTCTCCCTACTGTCCCTGGCTTCTGATAACCACTATTCTACCCTCCACTTCTGAGAGGTGAACTTTACATTCCACATAAGGCTGAGATCATGTGGTACTTATATTTCTATACCTGGTTTATTTCTTAATGATCTCCTCTTTATTCATCTCCACTTCTATGTTTTCAGAAATGAAAGGATTTCATTCTTTTGAATTGCTGAATAGTATGCCATTGTGCATGTGGACCACATTTCAAAAAGTCAGTCATCAGTTAATGAACATTTGGGTTGTTTCCATATCTTGGCTACTTGAATACTGCTGCAATAAACATGGAAGGGCAGATGTCTCTTTGATAGTCTGACTTTATTTCCTCTGGATATATCCAGTAGGGTGATTACTAGATTGGTTGATTGATTTATCTTTTTGAGATGGATCACACTATGCAGTTCAGGTTGGCCTTGAACTCACTTTGTAGTCCAGGCTGGCCTTGGACACAGTGATCCTCCACCTCAGACTCCTGAGTGCTGGGATTACAGCATGCATCACCATGCCCAGCTGGATCATTTTTAATTTCTTAAATTAAAATATTTTTCTATACTGTTTTCTATAATAGCTATACTAATTTACTTCCCAGCAAAAACATATGAGTTACCTTTTCTTCATATCCTTACCAGCAATTTTTATCTTTTGTCTTTTTGATAATAGCCATTCTAATTTAAGTAAAGTGATATTTCATTGTGGTTTTGATTTGCACTTCCCTGATTAGTGATGTTGAGCTTTTTGGTGGAAAGCTTGTGGGGACTGAACTCAGAGCCTTATGCATGGTAAGCACATGCTATAACATTGAGTTACACCCTAAGTCTGAGTATTTTTCATTTTATTATGTTGAGATATGTTCCTTTCTGTATCTTATTTTTTTATATATATCATGAATAGATACTGAATTTTAACAAGTACTTGTTATGTGTCTATTAAGATAATTATATTTCTATCCTTCATTATGCTAATGTGGTTTATTATACTTACTGATTTGCATATTTTGCATAATCATTAAATCCCTGAGACAAATGTTGATCATGGTAAATGTTTTTAAGATGCTATCGGATTCAAATTGCAAAAATTCTCAGTTAAATATTAGCATATTTTTTCATTAGAGATATTGATCTATACTTTTTTTTCTATTGTGCTGGGGATCAAATCCAGGGATTTATCCATGCCAGGAAACCACTCTTCCACTGAGCTATATCTCCAGCTGTATAGACTTATTTTCACCTTTTTCATTTTCTTTTATGATTTTCGGTATCAAGGGAATGTTGAGCTTTACAGAATAAGCTTGGAAGAATTCCCTCCCTTTAAATTGCTTTCCAAAAAAAGAATTGTACCAATACACTACTTTCTAAAAAGTGTGATAGAATTCTGGAGTGAGACCATTTCATTCTTTTCTGTGGAGACTTTTCATGACCTATTCCATTTTACTGTTTGTTACTGGTTGGTTTAGATTTTGTTTTCCAGGTTAAATTTTTTAGATAATATATGTTTAAAAATTTATCTTTCTGGGTGTTCCAATTTATTGGTATAATTTGTTTGTCATAGTCCCTAATGATCCCTTGTGTTTGTGCTGTTGGCTAGAAATGTCTCCTTTTTCACATTTAATTTTATTTGTGCCTTCTCTTTTTTCTTAGCCTGGTTAAAAGTTTGTCAACTTATTCATCTTTTTCTTCAAAAAACTACTGTTTTATTGATTTAAAAATTTAGTCTCCATTTTCTATTTTTCTGCTTTGCTCTTTTATTATTTTCGAGTTTGACTTGCTTTTGCTTTTTTAAGTTCTTAAGATACACTGTTCATTTGAAATTAATTTTTAAAAATGTAGACATTATTATAAACTTTCATCTTAGTACTGCACTTTTCTGTATCCCATGTTTTAGTAAGCTGTTTCTATTTTAATCTTTCAATGTATTTAAAAATTTCTCTTGATTTTTTCAATAATACATTATTTGCTCATATTTTAATGCTATAAATTTGTGTAGTTGCTGAAGTTTTATTCGTTGTTATTTGTAGTTTTATTCCATTTTGGTCATAGATGATAAAATTGACTTAAAAATTTGTTGAGACTTGAGTTGTAGCCATTGCTCTATAGACTAGCCTAGAGAATGCGCCAAGTCCTGTAGCCACTGGATGAATTGTTCTGTATGTCCAAGTTCATTTGATCTGTAGTATTTAATTCAGATTTTTTTTTCCTTTTTGGAGGGGAATCTGGAGGAAATATTCATTGATGGAAGTGAAGTATTGAGAGCTCTTTGCTATTATTGTATTGGAACTTTATTAGATCTAATGATATTTACCTTATAAAATTGGGCACTCTGATATTAGGCACACATGTTTACAGTTGTTGTGAATAGTATTGCTATAATGATTCTTTATCAACAGTTCATTACAAGTATATAAGTTTTATATCCTACTTTTCTGATTTGTTCATCAGCAAACAAACCACCTTTAGGTGGCATCTTTAGGTTTTTTTAAATATATAGAATCATATCTTCTGCAAACAGGGATCATTTGATTTTCTTCCTATTAGTATGCATTTTCTTTCTCTCAGCTAATGGCTCTAGGTAGGGCTTCTAGTAGTATACTGAATAAAAGCAATCAGTGGTCACTATTCTTGTTTACAATCTTCCTAGAAATGCTTTCAGTGTTCTACTTCTGTTATTACTGTTATGTAAGGACTTACCCTTGGCATTTTGTTAATTTTTTTGAATTTTGATTATTGTTTATTTTCTATTATTGTTCATCTCTGTGGTTTGGGGATTTATTGTATTGATAAGGTTTATTTGTTTCTATGTTGCATGTCTCCTTTATCACTGATCTTATACTTCCATGTTTTTATGGTGGCAGCTGATCTGGTAGTGGTAAAGTCTCCATTTTTAAAAATAATTAATTTAATGGTCATAGAAATCAAACCTAGGGCCTGGAACATGCTAGGTAAGTGCTCTACTACTAAGTGATACCCTCAGTGTTTCCTAGTTTTGTTTGTCTACCAAAATCTCTATTTCCATTTCATTTCTGAAGAATAACTGCTAGGTGTAGCATTTTTGATTGATAGCTGTGTTCTTTCAGGACTTGGATTATGACATTCAAGTTTCTTCTGACCTCTAAGGTCTTGATAACTTACTGTTAGTCTAATGTGGGTTGCCTTAAATGTGACTTGATGCTACTTCTTGCAGTTTAAAAAATTTTGTCTTATACTTTTGATCCTTTAACATGTTGGTGTGAATATATTGTCTAGTCATGTCTATGCTGAGTCTCCTATATCTGGATGTCTGTATCTTTTCCAATATTCAGGAAGTTTTTAGCTATTATTTCATTGAATAGATTTTCTGTGCCTTTCTCTTTTCCTTCAGATACTTACCAAATGTGGATTTTTGCTCATTTTATGATGTGCCAAAGGTCTTGGAGCCTGCTTAGTTCTTATTTTTTTCACTTGTCTGGCTGGGATATTTAAAAAGACCAGTCGTTTAATTTCTGACATTATTTTTTTCTATTTGATTTGTGTGCTGCTGAGGCTTTTAACCATATTTGACTATTGAGGTTGTCATTTCCAAGATTTGTGTTTGGTTCTTTTTCAAGAGTTCTGCTAATTTGCCATTTATATCATATGTGGTTTTCCTAATTTTGTTAACTGTCTATTATCTTGAGTCTCATCGCACCTCTTTATAATTCTTTTGTCAGGAATTTCCTCATTTTCTTTTAGATCTGTTGGTAGAGTGTTATTCTGTAGAGATTAGTAGAGAGTTACTGTGATGCCTCTTTTGGAGGCATCCATGTCTTTTATCCCCGTCATATTTCTTTTGCTCCTATGTTGAGGTTTGTGCATTTGGAGGATCGGTTATCTCTATTGCTTTTGAGATGGTCTCTGTAGTACATAGTAGTAAAGATCTTTTTTCTGGAGATGCTTTTGGATTTGAGTGTGGTGTGAAATATTAGCTCTGGTTTCTGGTTTCAGCTGTATACCACAGGATAGTCTCCCTACAGCTTCTTTGGCTATAATGAGTTTTGACAGTGTGTACTGTGGTGGGATTGAAGACGTACTTTCTTCTGAGCCATGCAAGAGTGGAGACACTCTAAAGGTCGTTGTGGTGCATACAGTAATGGGCATGGCTACCCAATGTGTGGCCATTCTGATAGTGGATACAGTAATACCCATAGGACAATGGACATTTTCCTATGCACTGCTGAGGCAAGTTCTGCTTCTGGCTAGGACCTCTGACTGGCAGTCCCAGCAAGGGTGGGGGATTGAATTTCCTGCCCTCAGATGAGGGCATAGGTCAGAGTGGGCACTTCCATGTTCCATCTGTGGTGCTAGCTTCTATTCCTGAGAACAGTTTGTATCTAGATGTGGTGTGACAATGGAAACTGCAGCATTCACCCAGATATAGTACAAGGGGAGTGTAGCAGCAGGGACAGTATAGGTGCTTGTTTTTATTTCTGGTGTCGGCTCAAGCCCACACATGGTTGGCCATATCCTTGGTCCCAGTACTTTGATCTCAGTTTTTTGCGGGAAGCACCCTTTTCCCCCTGTTCTAAAATACCTGTCTCTGATAATGTAAGACACAAAGCAGGCTGGGATCACAGTTGCTCTGTTGTATTTAGTTTGGTTTGTGAGGCTGTAACCCTGTGCTAGTGTAGTAGAATGTCTGTGGGGTTTCAGCAACTGGGATATACAGGGGTTTCTGACCCCTCTAGTGGTATGAATTTGGAATATAGATCTCAAGATGACAATTCTTACAGAAGCCTGGACTTTTTGGGTTGCTGGGGAGGTGTTTTGAGTTCCTTCTCCAAAGCAAAGCCACTGTACCAACTTGAGGTTGCTCTCCTGGCTGGGCTGCAAACTTGGGATGACTATGACTTTCCAGTAGATACAATTGCTGGCATGTGAACTGATGGTTTCTTGTGATGGTCCCATGCATCACTTCCATTGAAAAGGAGAAATCCTCACTTCCACAGGTGCGGAGTTGGAGCGGGAGTTGCTGGGGTGTTTTGTTCCTCTATGATGTTACCCCAAGTGTGTGTCTTAGTAAGTTCCATTTTCTCTCTTGCTGAGTTCGAGAGTCCTCCTGGTCAGTCACCTAAAGAGGAAGCTATGTATCTGTTGCTTTGATTGTTGAAATAGTGGTAAGTGCTGGCACCTGTATTTGGCCACCTTGGAATCCCTCTTATTTTCCTTACTTTTAACTATCATTCTCTTGAATATTAAATGGTACTATAATTTTTGTTTCGGGTATCAAATGTAACCTGTTATGGTTGAGGTATGGCCCCCAAGGTGCTAAGCTAAACAAGATAACTGCCTGCAAAAAGTCCAGGGATACAAGTAAAAGTCACCTATAATACGAAAAATAAGGAAAGACACAACTTCAGTAAGACTGCTGATCCCACCACAGATGATTTTAAAACAGCTATTTTAAAAATGTGTCAAAAGCAAAAAAACATTGTTTTGAAACAAACAAAAAGCCCTCATGTGTTCCAAAGTGGGGCTTTTGGAAGCCCCACTGGAGTATGTGGGCTATATTCATCAGTGGATTGACCCACTGATTAGTGTATAGCTGAACATGCTGTTAGGTGAGGCCTAGTTGGAAGAGGTGGGTCAGTAAGGGTGTGACCTGGAAGGGAATGTCTCCTTCCTTGGGTCTTGCCTTCACTCTCTGTTTGCTGGCTGCCAGATGTATCTTTCCTCCATGACAGGCCCTTCTATCATGCCATTTGTGTTTGAGCCTGCTGACCATGGAGTGAAATTTCCAGACTATAAGTCCAAATTCCTCGTTTTAAACTGTGGGTGTTAGGTATTGTGTTCCAGCAATGAGAAAATGACAGCCTACAAAACTCATGAGGATTGTAATACATACCCTTATTTCTGCTTTCCTTTGTCATTTTCTGATGATTCAAATTTCCTTCTATCATTTACACTGTGATTAACTCCCTTTAGCCAATCTTTATGAACATGTCTCCTAGTAACAAATCCTTAAAAACTTTCCTTCATGTGAGAATATCTTTATTAAAATGTGTTCGAGTTTCAATCAGTTTCTTGAATGTGTAGGTTTTCATCTTTTCAAATCTAGGGAGTTGTCGCCTATTACTTCCTTGAATGCTGCTTACCATCTCCTTCAAGGAGATAAAATGTTGGATTTTTTATTATTCTATAGGTCCTGAAGGCTTAAAATTCAGTCTTTCTCTGAGGTTGTGAATGCTGAATTAAAATAATCTATCCTCAAATTCACTGATTTTTGCCATCATTTCCACTGTCCTACTGAGCACAGAGCTTACAGTTTGTTCAGTTCATTTTTTTCTTTTTTCTTTTAAAACAGTAATGGCAAAAAAGAATAAAGATGATGATACAGAATAATAGGGGATTAATAATGGTTAATATGTTGCATATTGTTGTCTTCAAAGTAGTTGTTCAGATTACCAGACATATGCATGAAAAAATGATCAAACAATGAAAGCACAAACCTTTCTTTTTGTTGGGCTAATAGAGATTAGTGGTATAATTATCTATCATATATGTATAGATATCATATAGATATTATATGCTCATTCATCTATCTATAATCTTTTTCCTTTTCTCCTTTCCTCCATTCCAGTTGTTCCTTCCCTTTTTGTTTTCTCCCTTTTCACTTTCTCAATATCTATTGTACATTTTGATTCCCACTAACTCCTTCAGTTTTTTATACTAGGGAGATAACATGGTGTTCACCCATGTGAGTCTGAAACATTTCACCCATGAGCATGATCTTAAGTTGCATTCATTTATCTATAAGTCTCAAGATTACCCTTCTTTCTAGCTGAGTAAAACTCCATTGTATAAAAATACCATATCTTTCTTATCCATTTTGCAGTTGATGGGCAAGCTACCTGATTTTTTTTGGTTCCTGTTGCATGGAGTATTGTTTTCTCTCCTTTGAGTCTATGAATTTCCTTTTGAGTTAAATGTGTTTCTTGTATACAGCATACAGATGGATTTTATTTCTTGATCTACTCTGCCTGTGTTTCTTTTTATTGGTGAAGTCATTTACATTAATGGTTATGACTGACATGTATTCGTTTGTCTTTGTCATGTTAGCTTCCTGCAGTTGGTTCCCTACTTTTCCCATTTAATTGCTTGCCCTGCTTGATGGTTTCTTTCTGTTGTTGTTCTTGGAATTGTCATTTTTATCTCTTTCTAGAATATTTTTCAGTACTCTTTGTAGGGTTGGTTTGGTGGTGATAAATTTTTTCAGTTATTCTTTGTCATGGAAGTATTAATTTTGCAAGATAGTTTTACAGAGTACATCAATCTGGGTTGGAAGTTGTTTTCTTTCAGGATTTTTCTCTCCAAATGCCTGACTTGATGGTTTGTATTAATAAGTATTAATAAGTTTGTATTAATAAGTATGCCATGATTCTGATTGGTTTTCCTTTATAGGTGATCTGTTTCTTTTCTCTAACAGCTTTTAATGTTCTGTTCTTTTGCTGAATTTCTGGGATTTTATTATACGTCTGGGTGTAGATTTATTTTGGTTATGGCTAGCTAGTGTTCTATGTACCCCACTTATCTCTATGTCAGGTCCTTTTCCCATGCTTGGGAATTTTTCTATTCTGTAAATAGTCTTTTTATGTCATTTGTATTGACACCTACTTTTTTGCTGACACCTATCAGTCTTTGTTTTTCTTTCCATCATCTTGCAGCTGTTGAACTGTTATTTCCTGGTTCCCTGTTATTTTTAAGAGTCTTCCTTTTACAATCACTAGCTACAATCCTGTCTTCAAGGTCTGAAAGCCTATCTTCAGTTTTATTCAAACAGTTTTGCAAGCTTTCAATGGAGTTCATTTCTTGGATATCTCTTTGAATCTGTTTCATGCATTCTAGTTCTTTCCTATATTGTTCATTCAAGGTTTCTATTTTCCTATGCTTTTTTAAAAAAACTGTCTTCTTTAGATATGCTCAGCAATTCTTTCATTATGTTTGTAAGTTCTTTTACCCGAGATATTATTTCTGATCTGATTTCTTTTACAACCTCATGAAGTTGTTCTTTATTTCAATTGCTATCCTTTCAGACATTTCAGGCATACAATTTTCAATTTCTTCGTCAATGTCTCCTGGACTTGTTCTGTGTGGGCTGGAGGTCTGAGACTGCCTTTTGCTCCTTTGTCTTGACCTTTTTCTCCTTTGCCTTGACATTTTCCTGGGTTCCTCTGGACAAGTCAGTTTTGGGGTCCCAAGTACTTCCCATGTTGGCTGCCCATCTGTGGTGTAGGGAAATGGTTTAGGCACCCGAGTTTCTCTCAATCTAGGTTCCTGGGGAGGCAGTGGCATGTGGGGTGGGCTTCTCCAGATACACATGGCTACACTGAGACTCCCCCAGATGGCAGTGGGTGTGCAGGGACATGGCTGGCTGCTTCTCCTGGCCTGCTCTGGCTACCAGCGAGAAGGTTCCCCCAATGACAGCCAGTTTATTTTCTTTTTTCTTATAACTTCTATTTCTTTACTTTTTTGTTTCAAGACAATTTTTTTTACACATTTTAAAAGTAGGTGTTTTAAAATCATCTGTGGTGGGATCAGCTGTCTTACTGAAGTTGTGTCTTTCTTTACTCTTGGTATTATAGGTGTCTTTTACTTGTATTCCTGGACATTTTGCAGGCAGTTATCTCTTTTAGCTTAGCACTCAGGCCTTGACAAATGTTTGAGGGCTGTGGGTCCAATGGGATCTTAATTTTTAGAACTTTTGTGATGTGTTACTATAACCTATTTGTAATCAGGGAAGTCTCTGTCCTGCAGACCTGACACTTCCCCAGATGAATGAAACACTTCCTGTATCTGCCATTTGGCTGCTCTATGTCTTTGGACAGGGGAGGGAAGTCTTATGCATGCTAGGGCCAAGTAGTTTCTCAGGTTGAGCTGCTTGTTGTGGATGACTTCTTTTTGCTGTTGTTGTCTGGACGACCTGCTATCTCCTAATGGGGAAGGTGAATCTTAGGCCTATCAGGAAAAAACTTCCTTTGGTCATTTATTAGAGGGGCTCCCATCAGTCCCTCTTGCTGGCTACTTCTGCTTCACCCAATGATTTCAGAGGGTCTCTGGTTATCATGAAGAGTGAACTTATCAGAATCCTCCCCTTTTTTGGTTGCTAGATTAAGAACGATCAGGCCTGGGTCACCACCTTGGTCTGGGTGAACAGACATAAAATGCTCTGAAACTGTGCTATCCCTCCAGTCTGCAGGTTCTTAACTAAGTTGTCTTATTTGTACCATCTTTCAGTATTCTCCTTTGGCTGTCTCTTGCATTATTCACAGGATTTAAAATTGGACAATGAAGAGAAGGAACACAACTATACCACTTTGTCTGGATCATATCGTCATGCTTACCTTTATCATTGCTTTTTAAATTTTTTTTCTAATACAGAATGATTCTCTTAAATTGGAGAATCTCAGTTTAGAAAAAATAATTTAGTAAAACTTGGGAGTAGTTCTTGCATATATAATTGTTTTATTATTGAGGGACTATGATCTCTATTTTAAAGTGAATGAGGAGGCATGGGGTCAGAGTGAGGTTCAAGCTGAAGGTATGCACCAAATGAGCTATTATTAGCATGAAATGAAGTAGTACATAAAATGCTTTTATCACCAACACTTGCAGATGACAGTAAGTGTCCAAGAAGTGCTAATATTCACTTTTACTCAGCTCAGGTACAATTTGCTTTTCATCTGTACTACTGAGGCCTGTGGGTTTCATGAAGCCCTGGACAGTTAGTAACACATCTTCACTTTTACATACATCATGATGTGATTTTTGACAATATTATTCATGACTCCAATTACATGGTTTTCCAGCATGGACTGTATAGGTGATAACAGCACTGTGTAGTGGAGGGCAGAGTGTGATGCTAATTCTGCCTCCTGTACCTGTACAGTCCAGTTGAAACTTGTGTGTATCAGATGTTACATGTGCTTGTGCAACTTGGTGAGTAAAATGCAGTGATTACTGATTACAGTATTTCAACCTGCATACACATAACACACCTGTGCCTGTGTATGCTAGGCATATATTTGCTATTGAGCAGACCATTCCTCTTTACTCAGTGTGACCCAGGCAAGCCCTAAGTTTGACATTCATACATCTAGGGCAAGAATATCTAGCAATAAAAAATTAACTACCTCAAGAGCATTTTAATACTCCCAGTTTCTCCAGCCTCTTTGCCCCCCTCCCTTTTTTTTGATCTTTTTTGTTTTGGTTTCTTGCTTGAATTAGCTCTTGTAAGGCTTTCCTTCCCAACTACTCATTTGTTGTGCCACCAAGCAATAAGCTTTTCTGTGTTCACAAATTTCTATGATTCTCTGCTACTCAATCATTCTATTCTTGGGCAGAGATATAAAATATTTCTTTTCTTCCTCAAAATTTTAGGCAGTAACAGCTATAGTTCCTATGATCTTGCAGAAATATTTCTTCATAGCACCCGTTAAATTTGCTCAGAGTAATGTGATGACTTGATAAGTTTTTAGCCAATTTTTTTACTTCTCAAGGAAATCAAGAGAATAGAATTCTAAATTGAATTCCAAGTTACTGTCATCTAAAAATCAAAACCAGCTAAAAACAATTAGCGTTTAAACCTTAATATCATAAAAGCTGTACCTTATATCACCATGAAAGATTAACTCTAGAAAACCTATTTACTTTGCCTTGACAAATAAGAATATATTAGGTAATACTATGAATTAGCAAAACCAGATAAAAACAATTAGTATTTAAACCTTAATATCATAAAAGCTGTACCTTATATCACCATGAAAGATTAACCTATTTACTTTGCCTTGACAAATAAGAATATATTAGGTAACACTATGAATTAGGTAAAAATGTGTGTGTGTTCTGTTGCTGCCTAAAATGAATGCAAACTAAAGGATGACACTCATCCAATTCCATCAACTACATTTCTTTGGGAAATCAAAACGTAATTTTCCAAACTACACTCTATAGCCTTCTGCCAGTTTTACCAAAATATCTGATGTTATGCAAAGCTGAACCTCCAGGAGTTCACTGTGTGAACAAAAACTGAATGAAACATGAAGGTACTTCACAAAAAGGACTCACTCAGGGAAGACAGCACAGAACTTGAGTTCTTTTCCTTTCAGTTCCCTGCTTATAAGAAAGTCTCATAGTCAGATTAGATATTAAAGAAAGTGAACATTTTACCTAAAGACCTTCCAGGAACAGAACTTATAAGAGTATCTTGCTAATGAATTTTTCTTTGAATTAAAACAGGCAGTTTGCAAAATAACCTCTCAAGTCATTAAAACTTAACCTGGTAGGAGCACAAGAACTAAACACTTATCAACAGAATTTGGATGAAGATATGTGATATTCTTAGAATTTGTTTTCAACAGAAAAAATACTCCTTTGGGGTGAGGATATATTAGGTCCTGAGTAAATGTTTGGCCTTGAACAGTAAAAAAAAAAAAAATTCTTAATCTACTAGTAACACTAGATTAAGAATCTTTTTATTAAAGCAAATTGGACTTCTGTGAAGTTTAGATAGAAATTAACATCAGTGCATGTGTACATTGCTTAAATATAAGCAGTAGCATTTCCAAAAGTAGATTTGTGGTCTACCCAGCCTCAGCAAATTTTTTTCTGGGATAAGGCAATAAACTTTTTAATCCTTTTGAAATGGTGGTTAAATTTATAAGCAGACCTCAGTGAACTCTGAGAGGCAAAGATGAACCAGGCATGAGAAACTTACTGAACCGAAAAGCACTGATATTTTGGTGTGCCTAAGGTCAACTGGGTACTCTGGTCAGAATGGTCCAGAGTTCATTAAGAAAATCTCAATCAATTAAATTGAGCTAAAAGTGGTTTTGATATGAGAACATAGATTACATGTCATTCTGAGAGCACAATGAAAACAAAGTCCTTGAGATAAATGAAGATTGGGTGTCTAACACGTGGTTTGTTTGGTAAGCAAAGGAAAAATCCATTATTTCTTTCTTTTATTTTTTTTTTTTGCGGCACCGGGGATTGAACTCACGACCTTGCGCTTGCCGGGCAGGCGCTTAGATCGCTGAGCTAGATCCCCAGCCCTGGTGTTTTTTGAGACAGGGTCTCACTATGCCATTCAGGCTAGCCTTGAGCTCACTTTGTAGCCCAGGCTGGTCTCGAACTCACAACGATCCGCCTGTCTCAGCCTCCCGAGTGCTGGGATTACAGGCGTGAGCCACCACGCCCGGTGAAAATCCATTATTTCTAGAAGGACTATAATTAATGAACAAAATCTCAGAGCTTCAACTCAGCATTAATTATACTCTATGAAATTCCCAAAGTAAAGCACAGACAGGACTTACTCAAGTCTTCAAAGTCAACAATGCTCTGAAGTGACTGTTAACTCTGCAGAATGGTATTTTATTTAACAGCATGGACTTCATACATATCCAATATCAGTGCCTTGAAAAGGAAACAACTTGAAAAGTTAGCAGCAATTTCTGCAAGTACAAAAATACACATTTATTACATAGCATATGGTAATAAAATTTGTTGAGATATATTATACAAACTCAAAGCATTTTAGATAAAGCATTGGTCTAATATATTATAGTTTGATGGAGTATAATAAAATGACATATAGTCTGTCTTCAAATAATACAATACTTTACAGCAATATTAAACTATTCACATTATGTATTACAGGAGTATCTAAGGGTACAGAGGGAGTGGGAATGGTTATTAAAGAACTTTAGTACAGTAACTATTTTCTTCTATGCTTCAAATTGGGTAGGGTGATTTTCTACCTATTATAAAAGAAAAAAAAAAGGGCTAAACTATTATCTTTGCAAGTAGTTAAGTAATTTTTTTCCAGAATACCCTCCAAGCCGTAAGAGCTTCATTCACATCTTGCAGTTCTGCAGTAGTATGCCCTAAGGGTAAGGGGTGTCCCTGTGACTTCATGTATTATATCATGAAAGATGGGTATGGATACTAGAAGTCTACACACAGGAGTAGTTAGGAACTGAAATCTATTACACATCTGTGACTGAGATGGCCAGTGTCATGAAGGAGTTCTTTGGACACAGAATTCTAAAAGTTAATATAATGATTAGGGCAAATAGGGCCATGTCTCCAAGAGGTAGGTAGCACCTATAGTGAATACTGAAATAACTTATTAGAGAAAACATTAATTTTAATCCCATAACCAAAAATGTAATTGTTAGGACAAGAGAATATCTGCTATAAGTTTCCTAATGATTGATAAAAATAATTAGAAATAAGCTAGTTTGTGAGAAGATCAATTTGATGGTAGACTACAGAGGTCAAATGACTCTAAGCAATTTCTTACCAGTGAGTAGTTACATGAAGGAAGATAAACATGTTTTTTAGCACTATCCCTCCACATTAGTTGGGAAGGCCTGGGAATTCATTCCTAGGTGAGGAGATGTACTGTTGTAAACTTTAAGGCAAGAGAGAGGAGAAAGATCCATGTACATAAAATTAATGGAGTCTAAACCATCTATCAACTATTGAGTTATTTGGAACAAAAATATGGAAACATTTCTGGAAGTAAGAAAATCCAAAGTCAATGACCCACTTGAGAAGGTCTAGGGACCACTTTGTTGAACATTCTATTCTATGAGTCCCTGTAGGTCGCTAACCTCTACATTGCTCTCTTAATTGACAACTTATAAAAATTAGAAAAAGGGTGACTTGTAAGTTTTTGTGGCTGAGGAAAGATGAAAATATATGAATAAAAGTGAATGTGTCGAAGATTTAGCTCAGCGGCTCAAGCACTTGCCTGGTATGTGCAAGGTCATGAGTTCCCTGGTACTAAAAAAAAAAAAAGTTTTCAAAATTTATTAAGACATATTCGCATTAATTTCCCCAAAAATATCCTTACTTCCAACATGCTTATCCCATTATTCCTTGTCAATTTCTGAAGCAGTTCCGGAAATTCTTTCATGTGATAAAAATATGGTGAGTGCCATCCAACTAAACAGCAGGGTTATAATAATATTACAGGTTTTCCTCATTCACCTTATTCATCAGATCTGGTGCTGTGCAACTTCCGGGTCTTTCTCAAAGTCAACATGACCAAGAAAGGTCAATATTTTGAAATGATTCAGGACATCAAGGCAGACACGCCATTGCAACTAAGATGCTCACAAAAGAGGATGTATAGAATTGCTTCAGAAAGTGGCACCAATGATGGGATAAGTGTTAAGTGAATGGGAATATTTTGAGGGGGATAAATGTGAGTTTCTTACTGTAATAAATTTAAAAATTTAACCATTCACTGCATTTTTAATCACACACTGTAATCTAAGGCAGGGCTACAGAGAAATATTTCAGCAAAGAGATGCTATGCTTTGATTATGTGCTAACACTATTCATCAAACTAAGAATGGACTGCTATTGGAATTTTCTACTCTGCACTATGACAGCAAATGCTGTTAGAAATGGATCAGTTCTAAACAGGAAAAGTTGCATTTCTAAAGCATGTTCCTAGCACAGAAACCTTTGAAAAGGGAAAAGGAGTAAACACTGCCTTCTTATCACAGCTTTCTCAGAACCTTCTTTCTTATCACAGCTGTTTCTCGGAACCTTTGCAAAATAACACTAAGGGAAAAAACACATCAACACAACCAACAAAAAAACTATGATGTCATGACATCACTGGTCACAGGTTTTGGGTTTTCTTTCAGAAAACTTTGTGTATTTGTCCCAAATAACTCATAACTGATAGATGGTTTAGATTCCCTTAGTTTATTTTGTACCTGTGGACTTATCTTCTCTCTTGTCTTAAAGGTACACCAGTACACTATGTTATTTTTGAATCACTCTTATTTTCTCCACTTCAGCTACATAAATGTGCTCGGTTCCTAGAATCCTGGGAGGACATGTGATTAGAAGATGCCACAGAAATGACAGTTGGCTTGGATTCAGGAAAAGGTTTTACATGATTGTTATTACTACACATGTTTTTCTTAGTATTTTGATTAGTAGCCTTTTCCTCACCTGATTACTAAAAGCATTCAATAAAATAAATGTGGGTGGTTTCTCTGTAATGTTCCCCCTGACCCATACCTTTCTGTCCCTGATTCTTCATTTATGAAAGTGTAGCCTTCTCAGGACCCTGAAGATGCTTTCTTCAAGTCCTCTGCTAGGATCTCTAAAATCTCAGGGCAGTACCAATTCCATGCTTTAATAAATAAAAGCTTCCTAAACTTAGGTGATATTTTTTTTCACCTAAAGTCTTTATCAAGTAGTCTCAGTAAAGAAAATGTTTTTGTCCTAAGTATTAGTAAGATTATCTTTAGGCTACCTCTCCCAAGTATCTTATTTTTAAAAGGGGTCATAATTATTTTATCAGCCCAGTTCCCATTGTTGTACACAGCAGATTCTTACTGTGGTTAAATGTCTTTGGTTAAATGTTTATCCCCAGCACCAGAAACCACTGTGGGCTCTGTATCTGGGCTGGCCACATCATTTAAAGTTCCAGGACTACATGAGGCTTTTTCCCAAGGTAAAGGACCAGAACAGCATTGCCCTTCAGTCTCTTCTCTCTTGTAGGACTTCGCACAAAATTTGAGTCTGCCCTCCACTAGGCTGAATGGAGAGCTACAGTGTTTGTCTGAGTCCTGACAGGAACCAGAACTATAAGGCTGGGCTGTCTGCATGGTTCCAAGTCCTCCAGCTGCCCTTAGGGGTAGGTCTTTCTGAACCTCTTGCAGTGAATTGGCTTCTGGAACATCAGAAGCATGTGGAGGTGACTCCAAAGGTCCTTTTAGGAAATTTATTTTCTTTTCCTCTGGTCTGGTTACTTTTGCTTTTTTCTTGAGGGACCAGTTTTTCAAACTGGCCACACTGTTTTTCAGCCATGTGCTGGGATGAAGAGTTGCAGAATGCATTTGTGAATGCCACTCTACAGTGTCTTTTTTTGTATAAGCCAGATGTCTACTGCCCTGCTCTATTGATGGGCCAGGCATTTTAGAAATGAGGCTGAAAGTACTACCATCAGAAGAAGGGTTTTCCTGTTTTTTCTGAGCCTGAAAAGTGCAATCTATTGGAGAAGAAGTCTCTGTGGGTGTAAACACAGAGTGTTCTGAAATCTGAGAAAAGGCACTATCCTGGGAGCTCACAGATGAGCCAGATGGGGAAGTGCCTGGGGAGGATAAGCTGGAAGAGCTAGTACTCGGACACAGGTTTAGTCTTGGGGGTAAAACTTTTTCAGTGCTTTGGTTTGTGGCACTGCTTTTGCCCACCTCAATTCCCATGACCAAACTCTGATTAATAAGTTTTTGCCCCTCCATTTGCAAAGACTTATGTCGTTTGAGATAATCCTCCTCTCCCTGCAAGAGACCAGCTTCCCAGCTGCTTTTATGTTGTTTCTTTGAGTAAATCCCCCTGAGATAGGTCAGTTTGCAGTTCTGGTCAACTATGTTGGGCTCTGAGCAGCGCCGATGTGTCCTTAAACTCTTGAGTGTATCTGCTATGTGCGGTAGGGAGTATCCAGATGTGTTTGCATCAAAATGTTGGCTCCTGGAATGATCCCGGGGACACATATGACTATAAGGTGCCACAGAAATGGCCACTGGCTTGGACTTAGTGAAAAGTCTCACATGGTTTCCTTCATCACCTGACAAGTTTTTCTTCTTAATGTTTTTATTAGTGGCGTTTTTCCTGCTGGGATCAGTATTTGTGATTACACTCTGTTCTAAACCTGTCTTATCCTCTTCTGGGAGGGGCTGATTTTGTTTCAGATCATCATCTTTTTGAGAGAGGATTGCATCACAGCTGGACTTGCGTAGCTTTTTTTGGTGAAATTCCTTGAGATAGGAAACCTTAGAATCCTGAGGGTCAATACTGGGCTCTGAGCAGCGCCTGTGTCGCCGCAGGCTTTTTGGAGGCTCTGCTGCAGCTGTGGACAGGTAGCTGGGTGTACATGTGCTGGATGAGGCCCCAGCATGCTCCACCACTGAGGCATTTCTGTTCATCACTAACACATTCACCTGCTTGGACCCTGGATGCCGTTTCATTTGAATGTCTTGATCTTTAGAGCGGTCTAAGTCAAAATCACTCAAGGTTAAAAGACCTTCCACCTCAGGCTGGTCTATGTCATAGTCACTGAGGGTTAAGACAGAGTCCATGCTTCGGCTACCCTGGCCAAGTTTCTTTACCAAGTCACTACATGGAGCATCGACCTCCTCATTTAGCTCATTTTCCAAGCTGTCATAAGAGGAATCATTCAGCTGGACACAAGAGGTGTCTGTCAAGGAAAATTAAACCATGATTAACATTTTTACTTAGTACAAATATAGCAAATGCTGCCTGAAAAAGTTTGTTTAGTTTAAACCTCCTTTCATGTAATGTTTGAACACTTTCTCTCAATAGGGAAAGAATCTTTTGCAGTCTTTCCAAATGTTAGTAGAAAAAAAATCTGTTGGGGTATAAGGATTTATCTCAATTCTTAATGAAGTGGGCTCTTCCTAGGTAAGATTTTCTCAAATCAACAAACATACCATAAGACTGAGAAATGATGAAAAACAGGAAGAAATTAATGCCAGGTATAGCTTTGAATAAGACTCTGTCTCCTAATGTGGATTGTTGGTTGAGTACATAATTCTAGTCTTGGGGAAACTAATCCTATCAATTTCTCCTTAAAGTACATTAGCATTGTTTATTTCCTTATTTAGCCTACAATGACCACTAAAGTTTGAAATTATCATCTATGCTCTATAGATAATAACATATTCAGAACTATAGAATAACTGGACAAAGATATCATAACTAGTAATCAATGGTACAAAACTTCATACTGTGAAGGCTGTGTGTCTTTGAATTTAGAATGTGTCCTCCCCACACAGTGTTAGGTGTTTTCAAATTGTTTCACAGCACACTAAGATTCTGAGATGTTTTAGAGGCTACAAGGATCAGGAAGACAGGTCTGCTCCTGCTGCTCTTGTCCTCTACTCCATTTTCAATGACTGTACTTCTACTATATATAGTGGCATTCTTCATAAAGTTTTTTTTTTAAAGGTTTACATACCATCATACCACAGTTTAGCATACTAATAACTTCTTGAAGGCTGGGACCTCATCTTACACATTTCTTAGCCTCACACCATGCTGTTAGCAGGCCTTCTAAAGGAGAAATGAAATTTCTGGGCCCCACTGACCCATGTCAGAGGCTCCCTTCACCTCCCTGCTATGGGCTCTCTGATAACCACTGTTTTGACATGTTCACAGACCTGCTTCTATTTATTAAAAAGAATTTCTTAAATAACTAAAATTAGAAATTCCATTTGATTCCCCTTCTAGGTTTCTTCCCCAAACAGCTAAGGACATCATATTACTGTGATACATGCATACCAATGTTTGCTACAGCACAATTCATAGTAACTAAATCTTGGAAGCAGCCTGTTTGTCCAACAACAGGCAAATGGATAAAGAAAATGTGATATCTAGACATAATGGACTACTATTTGGCTATAAAGAAGGATAAATTTGAGACATCTGTAGGAATATGGAAACATCTGGAAAAAATGTTAAGTGAAATAATTCAGACACATAAACTTAAATACCATATGGTAGCCCTCATTTGAGTAAGGCAAAGTACCATTAAAGGGCAAAATAAAGTACTAATAGAGGGAGACTGAGGGGGGAAGGTTGGGAGATAAAGGAAATAAAAAGATTTCAGATGTGTTATGTACATGTACCAAATACCCACAATGAGTGTAAATATTATATGTCATAAACATGAACTAAAAATAGTAAGAATGAAAACAGGGAAAGAGGATTTACAGACGGAGGGAGACAGGTAGGTGGGAAGGAGACTAAAAAAGAATCAAGGGACTGGGAGGAGCCAATCAAAGATCCAACTAGACAGACTTTCTGCTAAGCCACGCACACTATGTGGGACCCAGGAAGACAAGGAAAAGTCAGCAACTCCTGAGAATCAGCCGTGCTGGGACTGGGAGGAGCCAATCAAGGATCCAACTAGCCAGCCTTTCTGCTAAGCTGCATAGACCGTGTTGGACCCAGGAAGAGAAAAAGTTAGTGCCTCCTGTAAGCCTACAGGCATGCAGGCTGAAAATCACCAAACCCTATCACCCCATAAGCCACCAGCTGGTTGGAGGTCAGCCTGAGCTAATAGCAATTGAGGTACAAAAAGCACCTGAAGGATTGTATTGTTAGGTTGAATTTACAGTCATGGGGTTGACAGTCTGAGCATGTATAGGGAGGATAACAGTATGCAATATGGTAAATATAAGAGTTTTTTCTGTCTTGTTTTTATGATGTTCTCACTGTTTTGTTTTATTCTTACTAATTTTTTTTTTTTTTGCTTTACTCAATATTCTGTTTTGATTGGTTCTATTCTGTTTTGTTTTGGTCTGCTTTTGCTATTACTGATGGAATGAAAGACTACTGTGAAGATAACAAGATATACTATAGCAGCCATTGCTGTTTTCCCATTACCCTGCTTTGATATTCTGTACCGATTTCACTGCTGTGTTTTGATTGGATTTATTCTGTTTTGAGTTTTAGTATCTTTAAAATAAAAAAAATTAAAAAAAAAAGAATCAAGCTGTGCTATGTACATGAACCTATTCCTTAAGATGAAAATGTAAACTTCGTATACTGCAGAGATGCACTAATAAAAAAAATCAACTTCTTCACAATACCTGAGGAATTCTCTTTAGTGTCACATCTCACTGAAATCTCTCCAAAGAGGGAAGTGATTTCATGTCCAAATATCCTACAGCAATTTTCAATCAGAAATTGTATAAGCAGGGAAACCTATACAAAGACAAAATGAGTGCTACTTTTCATATAACATGTTTATAAATTAATTTCATATTTAAATTCTGATTTCTAACAAAAAGCAAAAATCCTTAGGAAAAATATTTTAAAAGTACATAAAAATATACTGTGTATTCAAAAGGTTTCCCCAAAACACTATGATATTTCACTTTTTATGCCCAAGTTACTTTTGTTTTTGTTTTGTTTTGATACAGGATCTTGCTATGCAGTTTCTGCTGACCCCAAACTTGCAATCCTCCTACCTCAGCTCCCCAAGTGCTGGGATTACAGGTATGTACCACCATTTCTAGCTCTAAAATACTTTTTTTTTGGGGGGGGTACCAGGGATAGAACTCATGACCTCATACTTGCAGCCGCTGAGCTAAATCCCTGGTCCTAAAATACTCTTAAATCAGTGAACTCAAATTATTATTTAGAGCCTTGGCTTAATGCTAGTGCTATACCAACTGCCCTGTGTTTAAAGTTAGAGTAATTTCAAGGTAATCTGTCCACAAGATTTTTGGGGTGAATATACTTTGTTATTAAAATTTATAAAGTATCAACATGTAATGTTTATGGAAAGTATTTCTATGTTAAAGGGCAGGTTCTATAAGTTTGGTAAGAGGGCTCCCCATCGGTGTACTATGAAGGAGAGAGATGACTGGAAAGCAAATGTGTGACTTCCTGACTAGTTTTTAACTCATGCATTGCCTAAGGCTACAATCCTTAACTGGATGGATGGACTTAGGGGAAGAGCCAAGTTTACTAGGGAGGTTTGTGCCTCCACTGATATAATAAGAACCTCTCTGTATTTCCTTCCTCCAGTAGCTAAGGCCAAAAGGCATAAGAAATATGGGAACCAAAGGGAAGTACATCTCCAAATACCTTAACAGCTGGGCACTGTAGGAGTGCGATTTCAAGTAACTACTATATTACCACCACCTCTGCTTTTTAAAATGAGAACTTAGTATAACGAACTTTACCCAGGATTGTACATCTGGCAAACAGTGGGGCAGAGAATTGAATTTTTATTTGTTTAACTCTAAAGTTGATTTTTTTATTTTTTCCTTTTTAAACAACAGCTTTCTAATCAGTCTATGGTTTGAGTTAGTCCTACTGTTTAGCTTCCTTACAGGGAAAAGAAAAAATTAATTACTTTTCTGCTAATATTCTATACCTTCCAATAGTCTACAGGATAGAAAAGAACACTTTTCTAGTCAGTAAGCTCAATTTTATAGGGAGGTATAGTTATCTATGAAACTGTTTTTCAGAATATCATTATTTTCAGTTTCAAAAATGGGTTTTTAGTTCCCTAGGGCATAAAAATGAAAGAAGTCATTACCTTCTTTGTAAATTCATGTTCTAGTTCAGGGCTGGAGGAAGTAGGAGGCCAAATGAGGCTTGGAGTGACACATACCGCCAAATTAAATGCATTCATCTGATTGGTCGAGGAATTTTTCTCAATGTTGTATAATACCCCAAACAGGTATCTTAGGAGAATGACATTGGCCCTGGGAAGCTGGTCCAATAGTCTAAAATACAGAAAAATGTCCTCTTTACGCAAGACATTCCACTTAAAAACAGACATCCCTCAATCTGCATAGAGAACCATTCAAATCAAAAGGGCAAATCAAGAACACAGTTCCAATATGCAAGTTTCAGTTAATATGGTACCATGCAAAGTGAGCAGTGCTTACGAAGAAAGAAAATAAGCATTAGGAATTATTATTTTTGGTACACTGTTTTCAAAACTCAAAAATGTCTCACAAAAATGCTGCCTGAAATAGTCTCTGGAACTACTATCATATGCTTTAACTTAGGCAAATTCTGTAATAGTCAAAACCCACAAAATTTTTTCTAGTAAGATTAAAATGCTTCTTTATTTCCAGATAGCAACAGAGGAGTGCTGTCTCTTGAGGAGAAGTCAAACTTTAGTCATTAAGATTTCCAGGTCATTCTGAGAGCTTTATCTACCACCTTCTAATATCAATTTTAAGTATCTGTTCATTGGTACCACTTTCACATAGGAGTCAAGTTTATAATAGTCTATTTTCTACTGTTATCATTGTGTAATGAAAAATGATTGTTCATTGAACATGACTTTTACAACTCTCCAGAAAACATGTATAAAATATAAATACTGATGTTCATGATTTGCTTTTTTCTTTGAGAATTTACAACTTTAGGGAAATATGATAGTCTAACTCCTGGTGCTAAACAGCAGAGGCCTTTCTTTAGTACAATGGACTGACAATGTGTGTATCATTGACAGGGCTAATTATGAAAGACTGAGAAAGACCAAAAGATTGAATGTATTCAATCTAGCATATGCTTTTGGGTTATCTAATTCTAATGGGGCCCTAAGTCTATGACCTAGTTTACAACTCTCTAAGTTGTAGATAACTGAGAGCAGTACATCTAATACTTCTCTATAGAATTAAATTCGATCTGGCAGTGAGACAACTGGTATACACCCTGTCCTGGTTTAAAAAAAAAAGTCAGTTTTCTATCTATCTGTAAATTCATTTCAGCATGTCTGATTAATCTGTGATATTCTGAAATATCCCTTGAACTGGTTTTAATATCTTACTGGTTCTTTCATAAATTAATAAATCTTTCATGTTTACTAACAAAATGTTTCAACCAATGAGCAACACAATACAGAACTTGATGCTACTACCTGAATGGTTTACACCAAACCACAGAATGGAAGCAGGTGTAGTATTTTGTCATATGGCTTTGGGTGCTGGTGTTTTCAATAGCTATACAATGTCGTACTGATTAAAAAAAAAATCTAGCAATAGCAGTGTGTAGATATTTAAATATGGCTCTAGGAAAAAACAAGCACATGCAAATACTAAGATTCAGGGGTCTTCACAGAACTGGAGCATTGCCTTTTGCCTTCTTTCCTATTCTCCAATATATACTACAGAAAATATACAGGAACAAGGGGGTATGCGTTTTACCAGCAACTTCCCCGTGTGAGCAGACGAATACTATGCAAGTCCCCTTTTCTATGACATTTCTCCAGGAGTTAACTGCTTCTCTGCTATGCTTCCACAGCACCCCTCCAAGTATCTTTTTAAAGCACTGATTGTACTGCATTGTAGTTGTCATTCTCAGTTTACTTAACCACTCTACTGGATTGTGAATTATTAGAGAGGAGGGAGAGAGAACAGGTCATTTTCTGTGTGTGATTTCATTTGTTGAATGAAATATATAAGGGGTTGTGTGATTAAATATTTCCCTAGATTAAGTTCATAAACTGTAGATTGGGTCTATGGTATTATTTAGTGGATTAATGGTTTTTATCTCCTACATTCAATATATAGAAGGTATACATGTTCAAGTGTTCCATGTTAATAAGTTGAGAGAACAGCAATGACAGAAGCAGCAAAAATCTCTCTTAAAATATGACTTTGCAGTATTTTAATAGGCAAGTTTATAAAACATAAGTATTTTTGAGACATGAGGGAATTAGAATAATTACCTTTGAATTGTATTTATTTTCTCTTCATCATTTCCTTGATCCATTACACAGACCCAGTGATCATAGATATCTGATAAAAAAATACTTCCTGGAATATTTCGTAGAAAGTCCTTACATAGATGAAAAAAACAAATATTTTAAATCATTATTCTCATATAAAATGTGGCAGAGAAATTAGTATTTTGTTGAAAAGTCTTGCTTCTTTGAAGTACATAGGCTGTGCCTACTCTTCATGGACTTGTTTCACATAGAGTCATGTTTTGATTTTTTTTTTTAAACAAAAACCCATTGGGATAATTGAAGTCTACTTTATGGTGAGAAAAATAAAGGACAACTTTCTGGGCTGAAAAATCCTGTTTATACACATTTTATACTAGAATAGTGTGACAAGATCTGGTAGTAGCATCCTAAATATTTTTCTCCCTTAAGTAGCAAGTTCAAGGAAATTCATCAAAGATGTCTGTGAGAGTCACAATCAGGTAACCATTCATTGAATCATTCCAAATTTTGTTCACTTCTTTATCCCAAACAATCAAACAATGTCTGGCACATTTAAAAAAAATAGTCTTGGTTATCTTGGACTATCATATCCCAGTGGAACTGCTGTATGCCTGATTTTCTCCCTGTGTCCCCCATAGAAGGGCTAGCATGTATTTGGGAAGAAAACATTCTAAGTGATCGATAGGATCTGGGAACTCAGAACAGTACCAATATGCCTTATGTACACTGAACAACATGTCTAAGTGCCTTATCCTTTCCTGGAGACCTGTTCTCTGAGAATACGATGTGGGACTTGGTGTGATAAAACCACACAATGACATAAACAGAATGTAACTGGAATGTCTATTGTTTGGCCTTTGTAAAGCTTAAAAGCAAACTAAATTCGGTCTTAGAGCTTTGGTTTGAGGCCAAAGCTCTGTTGCTTTTGGAATTGCACTTAGATCTTCACCTTAGTAAACTTTAGGTAGAGAGAACTCAATTTAATGTCTCAACATTGTACCCATGGTTGGCTACCTCTTGCAAATTACTGTTTATAGGTGATTATTACTAGTATAGGAGCTGGGATAACGTGTTGTTATAGTCAGTTATGCTGGCATCTCCCTCACTGTACACAAGCTCCTTCAGTGCAGGGGCAGACACTCACCTTCTTTGCAAATATAAAGGTCAAGCACAGCCTCAGTTATACTACAGGCCATTACTGAACATAATGTCTCACAGAATCAAATATTAAAGGGAGACAAGGAAAGGGCAATCAACTACAAAAAAACTTAGACGCTAATATAACTTTAAGAACTTGTATTTGCAACCGTCTATTACTGTACTTTTTAAGAGAAGTTAATGAGATGGACTGATCCAAAGTCTTTTTTAAATTATATACTCCAACAGAGATGTACCTAGTTACTTGTGGTTAAGATACATCATCACAAAAAAAATTATCTTTTTTTTTGGAAAGCTACTGAGTTCTCATAATGCCAAACTAATTTTAGATGCTGCACCTACTTTAAAAAAAGTCAGATTTAAAAGAAGCAAAATCTGTTATTTCAAATTGCGGTAATGACACTAGCTCTTTAAAAAAAAAAATCTGTGGGAAACATTTATGATCTGTCCTGAAGGAAAACATCATTAAATCTTAAACTGACACTTGAAAGATAACTAACTTATAACATCTCAATGAACTCTCCCACAGCTGGAGTAACAAGTTATGAAATACAACTACCATCACAGCTGAGAAATATGTGAGAGCAGGTTCTGAATTACAAACATGGGCTGTGGTACTCAGTTGATATTTTCCTCATCTTCTATACCAGAGCCCTGGTCATTAAAACTCTCCAATTCATCTAAGATGCTGTGGATGAAATATAAATTTTTCTTCAAAATTTTGGTACCTCAGGTAATTCTGGTCCAATTATAGAATGAAGAATTAGGCTTGTATTTAAGCAAAACCAGTATATGAGAAAAAAATTAAAGGAGATCTTCAGTAGTACTTCAAAATAGTCTTAAAAACAAGAAAGCTGTATCAACTAAAAAAAGTCCAAATTTTTGGCAAAAATTATCTGAAATCACTTGAAAGAGGAGTAAAATAGTTACACAATTATAAAACTTCAGTTATTTAAAACCCATTTAACTAGTTTATTCAATCATTTGTGTCTTTTTTGGCAGGGGGTGAGGGTAGGGGTGGTGTCTTATCTTTGGAAACACAAAATTCCTAGTTTGAAACACAACTTAGCTCTTCTAGAACCACATTTCTTTACAATCTTCAATAATTTAGCATAAATTTTTAAGAAGTATGGTGCTGGCTGTGAAGAATAGCAAGGAAATCTTTCTAAAACATAGGCTTTACCCTTCCTATATTAAGTGACAGGAGACCCAATTATGTGAGGAAAAAAATTCATGGTGCATTTATATTTGTCATATCATTATCATAAACCAGGATTGAAGAGCAATCAAAATCCTATACAAATAAGTTGACCCGAGCTCCATTCTCTTGAGTGATATTTTATTGTAAGAATCTACAGTATGGTTTGAGAGCAGATATGGCTCATTACCAAGAAACAGCAGAGCATTAGGGATTTACAAGAAGGAATATTTATGGGGATGATGATTATAGATATGAATGGAATTTTCAATGGTCTCAGCAATTTTTCGTTTCAGTTGTAAGGCAAATAAATGGTTATTATGGTAAACTTCTATTAACTACTTTCAGTAGCTTAATAAAGGTTGTTTTGAAAACTTTGTTTTAATTACAAAGTAAGATGGTGAAAGCTTTTGTGCAAGGGATGGCAGGAGATAAGATAAAGAAATTAGAAGAAAAAACATCTGACATGTTTGCTTTTTAAAGTCCAATGATGATTTTGTCAAATATTTTCATCACTTTCTAGGCTCTAAGTCTATTATTCTCTGTAGACAGGATTACTGTTCATAAATGAAACAAACCATGTATCCTGCTCCAGAGCTACATGATGGGATATATAAAAGGTGAATTTTTCCTACCTTTAAGACAGATGCTATCACAAAAACTGATTCACAGTCCAGGTGTACTTCGACTCCAGAATTCAGTTTCTCTTTTAGCTCTCTGCAGGACTTCACATTGGCTGACTGTCTGAAGATGCCCCTTGTAAGGGGTCCTTTTTGATTAAGAAAGAAAAGCATATCCTATGGGAAAACAGGAAGAAACAAAATGACTCCTTCACATATAAAAACAAGGGAACAGGTACTTGCTTTCTTTGGTTGCCAGAGGCCGGGGGAAAGCAGTAAAAGACTGGAGACAGACCTTGTTTAGAGGATAGCATGGTGTTTACCATGGGCTTGAGGGCCTGCTGGGGGAGGTGAGACACCAGTCAAAGGATATGAATTTTAGTTAGAAAGGAAACTTTCAGGTGATTTATTGTATAACATGGTGAATATGGTTAATAGATTTTTGAAACTGCTGATTTTGCTAATTTTCTAATTTTTCTTTCTGTATACAGGTTCTCCCTGCAGTATAGGAAGAGAATGAATTTTGGAGAAAACAATCCATGTGATTTAAAGCCAATTATGCCACTTATTTACTGTGTAATCATCTTTAAGATTCCAAGTCTTTTTCTTTTTTAGTTTGTAAAGTAAGGATGATAATAACTATTCTCTGAATTTGTTGTGATGGACAATAAAGTGGCTACACTGATGTCCAGCATTTACACAGGTACAACAGAACATAAAGGGCCACACACTTGATACTCAATACAAACTCAGTGGTTTGTATCACCAACTCTACCTACAAAAGATGGTAAAATGTCAGAGAATAGATCTTGATGTTTAAACATTTGAAGGAAAACCGGTTTTCAAAATTTTAAAAAGTAAGATTGAGAAGTCTCTGCTTAGTGATAAAATGAGATTTTCTGAACAACATGGAGTTTCAAGAAACAATTTGTGAGGGATAATGAGGATTCTCTGTGTATGGAGCAAGTTCAAATTTATCTCAGCAGGCTTACATTGTTTTCTTGAAACTAGTAGACTCGATTATCTCTTTGTCTTTCTTTTCATTTGCTAATAGCTAAATCAGATTTTTTTTTTTGAAGTATAATTTTTCCATTTGGGACAGATTCACCTCCTAGGTCTCTCCTTTCCCAAACTTCCTTTTTCATTAGTTTACAGGGCCAACTGAGACTTACCAAGACAGACTTGGGCAGATTGTCATTTTCACAAATATCTTGCAGAGAAACTCCAAAGAGCTGTCCTGGTACAGGAGATGTTGGTGACACAGGTAAGTTGTCCAGGTGAGTGCTCGAACCCCTCCAAAAGGCCCAGTTTATGATAGATCTTCTCCTTCTAACTGTCTTCTGACCTGAATCTAAGAAGAAGTGGGATTAATTTAATTCACTTAACTTTATTTGTATAATTTCCATTTTATAGTATGGTTATTACAAGGGCCCTTGCCATACTGATGTTTATAATAGAGAACAAGACTACTAGTTGTGCTGAGAAAAGTATGTTAATAAATGTCACAAGGGAGGAACAAAGTATCAAAGGCATTCAGAAGAAAGTAAATCACATCTAGCAGGAAGAAAGGGAGCAATTCTAGAACTATTACACTGGATTTAAATTTTGAATGAAGATTTCAATGAATAGTGAATCCAGAATAGTGCCTTTCACCCAGTACTTAATAAAGCATTGTTGAGTAACTGAAACTGAGGAAAGGATTATGTGGAAAAAAATAACATTAGCAAAATAGTAATAAAGCCAGCCAGATAGAAAATGATTTCATGATACCATAATGCCAAAGTATTTTTGACATCTTGTGTATCTAATTTTGACATAGAAGTCAGAGTTTTCAACTTGAATATAAAAAGACAGTTCTTCAAAATTCACTTCTAAAAGTGATTGACCCTTTTCTCCTTCCCACCCCCACAGCACATAAGCAAGAATAACTATTAAGTCTGGACAAACAAAATAAACCTGCTTAAAGGCAGCAAAGAATGTCCAAAGAATGTAGGCATTTGAGGAGCAAGTCTGACACTTAAAAGAAGGGAACGGCGTAGAACCTGGGTGAGTTTCTCACTCTTATAGCTTTTATTATGAGGATAGGCCCTGGGATTGTGGAGTGACAAAATCTTGAGAGAAACCTGTATTCTTGCTTGATTGAAGGAAAAGAGAGAGAGATGCAGCCACTGCAGCTAGAAAGTGAAAAGGGACTGCCACAAAGGAGAAAATCTTGTTGCAGGATCTTCAAATGCTGTGAATAAATTCTGTTCACATCTCTGGCTGCCACCTGAACAGGCATTTGTAAGGCAGATTCAAAATAGCTTACAACTATTTAAAGAGCTACCAGACCCAGGCAATACCCACTCATCCCCGGACTCTAGTGAGAATGTGTGGCAATTGGCCATTAAACTGGTCACATGGCACTGTTTCTTATGCCGCCCAACTAAGCTACCCAGAAACGATGCTTGGCTCTTCTGCATTTCTTACAATGGGTTAACACAAGGAGGACATGGTCAGCAGTATCAAAAGCCAATTTCAAAGAGGTCTTCCATATTGTCTGGCTATAAAGTAACTCAACATTTTACTTATTCAGTATAACCTACTTAAAACAAATATGAAAGAAGTCAAAATATAGTAGGATGCTCAAGTGAGCAATATTGCACCAAATGGACTTAAGACCCCCCCACCCTTCTTTTGTTTTCTCTTGCTGAGGATGTAATATGTACATCATGAGGGTTTGCACACTCAAGTGCATACAGTGCTCTGACTCTGGAGTCGGGAGCTTAGTTTGATTCCTTGGATAGTCGTTTGGGCAAGTGACTCAGCCTCTTCCCTCATCTTTAAAATGAAAAGTGTATTACCTAATTCTTGAAGGCTTACTGAAAAGGCTGTGTAGGACATACATGAAAAACACCTTGGGCATGGGTCACAGTGATGTTCATTAAAGCTGACACGATGCCAGGCTTTCCTTCCATTAAGTGGACCTCTTCTCTGTACCCACTCTCCATTGGTTCAGCAGCCTTCATTCAGGATGCTATGCATGTATAGAGTACCATTACTCTGCCTCACTAAAGCACTTTCTTAAATTCAGAAAGGAGTTCCTGCATGTCTAGCAATTTGTTTAATATGCTAACATATATGTTAACTGAGTAACTATGCTCAGTTTGGTGTGTGAATATTAATATGGTTTTATTCTAAAATTATCACATCTGGTTTTTTAGCTTTCACATACTGCTTAAGAAGAATGTTCTTAAGAATGGCGCAGTGCCTACCTGGCAAGTGCAAGGTCCTGAGTTTGATTCCCGATACCCACCAAACAACAACAACAACAAAAAAGAAGAATGCTCTATCAATAAGTTATATACCAACCTATCTAATAAATGTAGGGCAAACATAATGTAGAGATTGAGTTCTTTAGTTTTTCCTAAACACTTTCAGCTGTAGCCATGCCTTGTGTTATATATAGTATCTGATCTGAAAACTTAGGTTCTGAGACCTAAAGAAAAAAAAATTGCTCAAAGTTCTCTTTGTTGCAGAACTCTTAATGTATAGTGATTACTTTTTAAATGTCTAGTACAAAAACATGGTATTGTCATAAAAAACAAAGATGATATAAATATAAAGCACACTAAATTCAGGTAATTCTAGCCTCCCTAAATAACCCTAGCAAGATTCAGGCTTGGTGTTCTTTTTCATGCTTAAATCAGAAAACAATATAATTGGTGAACTTTGTTTATAGAATAATAATTACAACAACAAAAGGATTTCTATTCTGGCCATGTAACTTCTCAAATTAAACATACTTTTTTCTCCCAGAGTAGGAAACTGATATAGGAGAATGCGAGACTGACAGAGCAAACAGGCAGAACATGTGCCCCATAAGCTCCATCCACTGTGAAAGTTTGGTTTAATTCCAGTTTAGTTCTGGGTATCAAGCAAATGTGGAAAGTGAACCTGTTGCTGGCATAGAACTTGGAGCGCAGTTCAGGCTTGGAAACCTGATGAAAGAGACCACACCCCCACTTATTTCCAGAACTGTTCTGCTCTATTCCAGTTTTTCCATACTAGGTGTAACTAAGCTATTCAATCTTTCACTTAACTTTGGTTCCGCTGTATAGGCTAGGATAAACCTTGCAATAGGTTTGCAGGCTTTAAGAAACACATATTCTAAAACTACATGTAGATACATAAATAAATAGGCATAATGTTTAAAATATATTTTACTGAATATAAGTATTGGTGATTATGTGAAGACTAACACGGTTTCTCCAGAAGTCTCTACTTTGCCTACTAATTTGAGTTCCCTGTGAACATGGCTTCTGATGTCCTGATACATTCAATCAGCTGTTTTCAACAAAAAGCTAATAATCTTAAATCTAACTTTTCTTGATAAGTGCTCTGGAGACACTGAAATGGCAAATACCTGCAAACTGAAAAAGATTCCCTAGATGAGACATTTGAGTTGGGTTTTGAGATTACAAATTTGAATGTATACATTTTGAACTTTCCATTTTCACTGGAGTCATCTCACTGGGAACCAACCACCCCAAAGACAAGTTAGGGTGATCCAAGTCTCAGGGATGGCCTAACAATTGCTACTCTATCTGCACAGTGAGATTATTCAGTAGGAAGCATTCTCCACACTGAATGTGAAAATTTGAAAAGAGAATTTGAAAAGAGAAGACTGGGGATGACTAAGCTCACCTAAGGTGATGCTGGTTCACAGGGGTATTTTCCTTAAGCTAACCAGAAAAGTTCTAATTGTGGCTTATTTTATTCAGGTGGTTACTGTTGTCATCCAATATGCTCATAGAAATTAGCTGCTGCTTTCATGTTTTGTCAACCTTAAAAATAGGGTACAATTTTCTACACAAAACATCTACTTCCTAAGACTAACCAATTTAAAATTTGAAAAATTTAAAATCTATGGATTTTAAATAATGTACGGCACTTTGATAATCATATGGTCATATTTCCTATATCAATATAAAGCTATGTGAATAATGAAAATCTCTAATCTTCACATTAGCATGTTGGCATCAAATTAAACATTAAGAGCAATAATAGAAGCAATGGGACTCCTGGCAGTAAGACAAAAACTGTTAAGTGTTCTGTCTTACAAAGTGAGTTAGTGCTAACAGCCTACCCAGTGGGATAGTTAGGTCTAGTGACAAGAATAGAGATCTCAAGGGCAGATGTATGTGAAGTTTGAGCCGTACTGTTACACACTTCGTGATGCTTCACACATTCAAGTATGCTCATCTCTAATGTAATCTTAAATGGCTGTTTTGAAGCTTAAAAGAAAGTATTCTATAAATTATTAAGTTTACGTAGAAACTACTTGATAATATCATGAAAAGTATCACCCAGAGGCCAGTAACTTCGTTAGTACAATTTCTAGACTTTTGATGGTTTTTTAGTCTTTTCCAGATGCCTTCTGGCTTTTCCATTTCTAATTAAAGCACTCCAAAAGATGTAAGAGAATGAAGTGAAATGAGATGATGATGTTACTTGCAAAGCTCTGTTACAAAGTCTAGTAGAATACTGAGAGTTTAACTGGAATGTTTTTGACTAAATTTGCATTTTAATCTTCTAAATCAAAGAGCAGCAAACTGTGCTACACTGGGCTGGCAGCTCTTTGGATAGCCTGTGAAGAATGGTTTCTACATTTTTAAAAGGTTGAAAAAATTCAGTTAATATGTAGCGATACATAAAAATTAAAATCAAATTTTACCGTCCATGATAGTTCCACTCCATGGCAGGGCTGAATGGCTGTGACAAAGCTGTTGTGTGGTGTGCTTCTTTGCTCTGTTGCTCAGGGCACTACAAGCTTCAGTGACTCCATTATATCCACATTGTTTCAAGGTACCATGATACCATAACATCTTATTTCTTCATTTCCCTTGTTTTGATATGATAAGTGGATTTCTACTGTTGATTTTTTTTAAGACACAGTGAACTATGGGTGATTCTGTTATTGAATTTACAGTGATACCTTGTTGCCATTCATTAAAGGTTACCAAATTGTTTTAGCCGGAAAAAGAAGCAGGCCACAAATCAATCAACATTCACAAGTTCTAACTTGCACACTGAATATTAAACAACTAACAACAGAACAAAATATTTTCTTTTTTTGCACCCCATTATTTTGTTTTTGAGAAAAGGCCCCTCTATGTAGTTCAGGCTGGCCTTGAACTAAGGATGATCCTCCTGTCTCCCAAATGCTAGGATCTTGACCAGGACACAATTTTTGGGTATCAAATTTGAGACATTTCAAAACCACTGAGTACAACAAGGTATGACTGTATGACTGCTTACTGTACAATGGCTGTGATAAAAGAATATACCATATAGTACACTAAGTATACATCAACGTAAGAAAGCAATGGTCAGAAAAATTAGAGCATTTAAAATGGAAACAGTTTCATCATTGCAGCACTTCAGCAAAATAATGAAAATGAAGTGCTAACAAAAGTTTGAGGGGCTCATTTGTTATCCAATTAAAGGAAAGTCATTTAAGATGGTGAGATAATTAAATCTTGCATGCTTGTAATGGATGTAGAAATGTGTCCAGAAAAGTTAGATTTAAGATTATTAGCTTTTTGTTGAAAACAGCTGATTGAATATATCAGGGCATCAGAAGCCATGTTCACAGGGAACTCAAATTAGTAGGCAAAGTAGAGACTTCTGGAGAAACTGTGTTAGTCTTCACATAATCACCACTATCAAAGGTGCTCACAGGGCACCAGTCCTTTGATACCCATCACTGACAGCTTCCTCCTTATAAAGTGACCATTTAGAGGGAACACACAGTCAAGTGTATTGGAGTACAACAAAGGTATTGAAGCCCCTACAGCACTGTCTGTGCCTTTGACTTGCATAAGGTTAAAGGGCAAAAGAATGGTGACAGAAGGACAGACTATATTGCTATCTGATGCTGGTTATAAGTCAGTGATGCCTGTTGCTGATTTATAAAACCTCTAAAACTCCATCTTTTCTTTTTAAGACATTAGCAAATTAAAAATACCTCATCTGGCTCAAAATCAATTTCAGTCTTTCCCTTTGTATTACATTTGTGCTCAGGAATGAAAACTTTTGCTGAAAAAATGCTCTGTGATGGAGAAGTGACTCACCATTTAGATGCTGGGTGGCAGCCAGGCGGCTAGGTTTCAGGATGAACTGGCACTGCATCTCTCGGGGCAGCTGTTCCATAAGGAAGGGCTCTTGAAGGTTGGAAAGGGTGGCAGAGTCCTTTGATCCCTGTGTCAGAAGTGCAGTGTCTCGAAGATGGTTCATTTTAATTCCATAGGGAAATTCATGCCCTGTAAAGATGGAAATCTTAGTGTAGACTTCAAGCTGAATGGGTAAGCACATGAGGACTGGAATGCACTACAATTCATTCCTAGGACTTTTGTTGTAAAGAGCTAGAAGCCACTGTATAATGCAGGTTACCAAAGCAGTTTTACGGAGGGGCAAGAAAAAAGTGTTTAAAGAATACCTTATTTGGAAAGATTGCATAAATCAGTTTGTGAACTGTACAGTGTTCACTTTTTCTGTTTGCGTTAACATTTAAAGCCATTCTCCTTTCACACCAGCTAGATCTATAAATCTTCACCAAATCTATGTGCTTGCTGGACTCCAAATTCATGATTTAAATATTTATCCTACGTATCAAGTATTATAAGGATCAAATAGTTTCAGCTGCTCATATGTACTTATTTAAATAGGGACAAAGAACTAGAGATATCAAGCATCACTGTTGTGATTATTGAGCATGCTTGTCTGACAAACCAAACATTTCAAGAGCATCTGGGACTGGTTTGTTCTGTGCTTCCCTCTGCCTGCTGCTGGGGTTGGTGTTTATAGGCCATAAACATAAGGAAGATCATAGAGAATTAGAAATACATAGATGCAAAAGAGAATTTACAAAGTATAAAAACTAAACCCTGGACATCTGACTAAAACTGTGATTTCTGTTCTTGAGTATTTAAATAGTTGCATCCTTTTAGTGTAATCATAAATACTATATGCTATAAATGCTTTGAATTTAGAGAGTTAGTGCTCTGATCACTGAGTATAACTCAGTGAACTTCTACCTTAATGGCATAGGTGTAAAATGTAAATGTATTAACATTTAGACATTATACCAATTTCCAGGAATTAAGTTAAAAGGCCTCTATAACAGCAATAATACACAATTCATTTATCAAATAGTCATCAGCTAATCTACAATTGTTTTGCAAGGCACATAAAAGGGGACATAAAAAGAATCAATATGCAATATGCATCAATACTTCATCATGAATATATTCATTATATATTGCAAACAAACAAAAACTGCTGCCAAGAACAGGACCACCATGTCTTATAGTTTTCCCATAAGAGCTAGTAATGACAGCTGAAACTACTGCAAACCTAAAAGATGCCATCTACCTAGTTTTAATTAAATCAATCTGATTTAAATAATTTTAAGTAATGACAACTTCCATTATTGCTCATTTACTTTTATTAAAAAAAGGAGCCAAAAAATAGTTTTACACTGATCTCTGTGCATGAGATGTAATCTTTCAGTGTTTTCTCAAAACAAATGCTGGAAAATTTGGCTAGAGAAATGTTGGCTAGTGAAGTAGTACTTAGTTGGTAAATTAGCCTGCAAAGACTTTTAGGAGTCAAAATGATTTAATCTTTTCTTTACGATACCTAGGAAAGTTTTGGCAACAGGGAAGGTGCTGGATTGAGATGTACAACTGGATTAGTTTCCTAGAGAGCAATGTAGAATGTACATGAAAATAAAAAAATTGGAATTAAAAAATGTATGGAGAAAAAGTAATACCTATATATTGTTTTCTTACAGAAAAACAGTTGGAAAGACCATTCTGACTTTAAAGTGAAAGAGCAGTGGAAAACTTACTTTCTTTCCTAATTGCATGTTTTAGCTGCCTACGTAGAAAGATACTAATATTTGGCACAAAATAAATGCTTAACAGATACTAACTACATATCACACGAGATTTAATAGCATTTAAACTTAGGGCCATCTGACCAATTCTGAGACATTTAGAATTATAATTAAAACACAATGCTATATGAGATTTTCATAGAAACTTACCAATGAGTGGGTATGGTGCTGCTTCTTTTCCAGAATTGACCCATAACTGGAAATCTCTCTCAGAACCCTGGGGGATAAAAAAAAATTAAAAGTCAAAATACATTTTTTTCACATTTGGTACTTGACCGAAGGAAACATGTTTTTACAGTTTTATGCTTTGCAAAAAGAAAAACCTGCGGACAATATAAATCTATTCAGGTTCATGGGAATGTTATAGTTTTTTTAAGATAGACAGTATGCTTCTTCCTACAACCCATCTCCTACTCTCCAAGAGGATTTGGGAATCCTGTTCTTCAAGTGCTGAATAGGGAGCCACAAACTGTAATTGAGCTGGACCCTCCCTATATCAGAAAGCCTGTAGAATGTGAAATTGTAGGTAGGCCCTTTTTCAGAGGAAGAATAAACTTCCTGATGCTGAAAAGCCAATCTTTTCTTGTGAATCCTCATTTCTGTGATGTTTCTGGATTTCTTGGAGAATACTGAACTTGACCCTGCAAAGATGGCCTTGTTATCCAGAAAGCCACAAACACTGCTGTGTCTATGATTAAAAAGTAAAATCTCAAAGGCTGATTATTAGTTCAGCTGCTTTTGAGCAAAAGAATGACCAAGAGGCTTTGAGGGATAGGTAGCTGGCCTAGTCTGCACTGGCTTTAGTTTGGACAAGTCTAGTTTAGGGGACAGAAAGAATTAGAATTCTACCTAGAGAATAGGCCAGTCATGGAAAATAATAAAATTTTTCACTAGTAGAATTATAACCTAGCAACACTATAAATCCCACTTGAAAGAAATAATAGTACATTATACAGACTTTGCTGAATTCTCTAGGAGGGGAGGAATAAAGCAAAAATGTTTTAAAGTTAGAACAGATAGTCAAATCTGCTGCCAATATTTCACATTCTTGTCTTTAACTTCTAATTAAAATCATGACTCTTTTAATAGAAGTTCCTGGCTAAGGAGAGTACCATACAGACTGCTTCCTGCCCCCTCCCTGTGCTCCTTGCAGTTCGTCATATCTTCCCTGCCCAATTCCCTGTCAAGGAGGAAGAGAAATCTAAAAAAATCTTTCTAGCCAGGTGTGATGATACATGCCTGTAATCCTGGCACTCTGTGAGCCTGAGGACTGCAAGTTCAAACCCGGCTGGGAAACACAGTGACTGAGTGAGACTTAATCTCAAAGCACAATATAAAGGGCTAAGGATGTAATTTGGTGAGAAGACCTTGGGTTCAATCCCCCCGATTTTTAAAGATTGATGTAGCAACTGAAAATACTGTAAAAGTCCCCTAGAACAGGTATAACCAAATATCTTACATTCTTAATATACTTTTTTGATCTGTGTAGAATGATCATCACTCTTCTAAAGGAAAGGCACAGATAGGAAAATGAGTTATGTATTAATTTCCCCTCAAACCCCTAGAACTATTTCTTCTCCTCGAAGATATACATACATTAGAAATTGATGCAGAGATGCCTGCTTGACCCCATGTTACAGCATATACAAAATTTAATGCTGTTCTAAATATATTGCTGAATTTTACTAATAAGTCAGATTTCTTATCTTGAGTTTTCATTGCCCAGAGTTCTTAAGGGGTTAGCAAAGTATTATGCAAGAGCATATCTAAATATAATCAATATTATTATAAGATGTTTTAAATGTGTCATGACACATCATAGTAATAGTGCTTATTTAATAGAGAATCTCACTAAAAAATGTTCAAGAGTTTTCCTTAGTTTCCATCCTTCTAAAAGCTCTTTATTAAAAGTGGTCATCATGCAAGGTTTATGTAACTAGCAGGAAGGCATGTAAGTAGAACCTTTTAATTGTCTTTCCCCTACACCTCATCCTCAAGTATTCTAATCTTTTCCACTAATAACATTTCAAAAACTCACCTCTACTCCAAAAAACAGAAAGAAGCAGAAAACAAAAGCAAAACAAGGAAGAGTATGGTATGAATTCTAAGGTTCTTCAAATCCATGATCTAATTCAAAGCCATGTTTTAAAAATTTACTAATTCATAAAAGGTACCAGCGATCTCATCCTCAGGACCTGCAGCCAGCCAATGTGGCGTACAGTCAAGTGATGTTTACGTAAAACTTCAACTACAGAGAAAATCCTTTAGAATTTATCATCCAAAGTTTGAGTCCTATAATAACAGGATAAATAAATCAGGGAAGAGAACAGTCAAATAGTGACAAGAAGGAAAGGGGTGGGGGACTGAAATTTTCTAAGCATCTTATACCATGAAACAGGCTTATACCATAAAATTTTTTGTGTATAACATAATAAAAATATATTACTGTAAAACTATAGTCCAATCATACTTTTTAGTTCCTACAGGTTTTATTTTATTTTTGTTTTATTTTTTGTACCAGGGGTCAAACTCAGGACCTTGCACTTGCCAGGCAGGTGCTTATGCCACTGAGCTAAATCCCCAGTCCTCCTACAGGTTTTTAAAATATAAAATGGTACTTATATATTATGGTAATATTAAGGTTTTCCTGTCCTTATTTTTTACATTTTGAGGGACAAAATATGACTTTAGTATCTCTAATAGTGAGCTGTTTTATGATCAAAGGATATAGTACATCTAAACAAATAAGCGTTACTTTGAATCTAAAGTATCAAAATTTATAATTAAGAAATCTAGCATAACTTACAGTTATTCCTAGCATTCGTAATGACATGTTGATAACTTCACTCGCTGTATCTGAATTCATTACTGTTATAGTTTTAGACTGCAGAAAAAAAGAAATACAAATATAATTTTAAGACAGGTGAACAAATAATATTGTCAAATGATTATCCTATTCAAAGGAATATCTGGATTTCAAATGTGGACCAAGTAAAGCAAAAGCCTTAAGTAGAACACCAACTCTTGGTTGTAAGTTACTTTCATTCCCTGCTATTTTAAGCTCTTTAATAAATCATTTTTTCTCTAAAAGGATATGTGGCTCACAGAATACAGGAACTTGGACTTAGTAACTTTTTTTACTTATTTACTTCAAAGAGAGGAATGGACTCATACCACTTCTCCCTCTATCCTCATTCCATAATGCAATGGGAATTTTAGACAAAATTTTATTCAGTACTGTTTTTGCAGTATGGGGTTTTCTTTGTACGCTATAAAATCAGATGAAGTGAAAATCATAAGAACTAGTTTACAAAATATAATTAAAGCTAATCATTTTCTATCTGCTTGGTACTGTGGCTACTCAGAGTTTCATTGATGAAATCTTTAGAAGACTTAAAATTTATGAATCCATGAAAAAGAACTGAAACTTTTAGAAAGCTCTATTCTATTTCCAACTGTCATTGAGTAGGGCATCTGATAGTCCTGTGCCAAATTACACTGAGATTACTACTTAAAAATACATAATCCGTAAGAAAAAGAAAAGGTATTAAGATTCTAACATATTTATAAAATTTCAAAAAATATTTCATACATTACTACCCTATCAAAAAATTTTTTTGCTCTGCATATAAGCCAACTATCAGATAAACTAGCAATTAGGCTGGCAGACAAGGTTAACATGGGGCAAATGGAAAGGTAGCATAAATAACAAAATGTCACAAAAACAAGACATAAAAAGTAAAGCTAAGTAAAATCCACTGATAATTTATCACTTGTCCTTCTCTTATAGTACTTCTTCCCTATATGCCAACTACTTGACAGGAGAAAGTATTTCTAAAAGTTTCTTACTAATTAAATTTTAAACACTTTAAATGCATTAATTTCAACATGTGCTCCCTGCGGCACCAAATAATATGCAAAAGTGTCTGAGAGCCTAACAGAGAGGGCTTCAAGTATTGAAACTACAGTCTACTGACATGTTGTGCACAATTACCAGTCAAGGTTAAGAGATACTTTACAAATACACACTCCTATTTGTAGAGGGATCACTCTCTGAAAGCAGGGCTCCCCAAAAGAGATTCCTGCCTTGCATGCTACTTAAGAGGGCAAAATATGTGTCACTTTATCCTTGATTTCTTCACAGCACTAGTGATAAAAGCAGAAGGCTCTAACCTGACCACATCTCTTGCAAAATGAAGAGTGGGACACCTCAAGCACACACCTATATACAAAGTGATCAAGGCATTTCCTACAAAATCCCTAATGTAACCAACTGCCACAACAACTGATTCAAAGCAGGGAGGGGAATCTTTCCCTTCCTCCTTCCTCTTGCTTTTGCTACAGGAGATATCTGTTGTCTCATACTATAAAATTTTGAGTATTCCCTCAAGTAGTGACAACTGGCACTCAGGAGTTAGAACATTCGTGTATCTTTTGCTCAAACATAACTTTTGTGCTACATATTTCTCCACACATAAAACTTTTGTGTGATCTAGAGTGACTGTAATGACAGTCCATAGAATCACAAAAATGTTTTTATCATCTTCATCATTGGTAATATCTTGGCTCTTAATGTGTCATCTGACCCAGATCATCCACATTATAATCTGAAGGATTTAATCCCTAAAAATTCAAGACATGAGCAACTTTTCAGAGTCACTCTTGATTTAAGAAGTTACAATTTGGGAAAAAAACCCCTGCTTATATAGAAAATATCTCCTTGTGGAAATAGCTTTACTGCAAGTCTTTGTCCTGGCTACTGAAATGATTTGAGGAACATTCAAGCCAGAGGGAAGAAAATGACATCTGAGAAGTAATATTCTTTCCAACTATAAGGGTTAAATATTGCAGTTAATACAAAAATGTTTGTTTCATTTTCTCTAGGGTTTAATTTTCATACATGCAACAATGTCCATTTGACTCCAAGAAAATGCACTGATCCGTATGGTATTTTTATGTTTTATAGTTTTTTTGGTAACGGGGATCAAACTCATGATCTCGCGCTTGCTAGGCAGGCGCTTAGGCCACTGAGTTAACCCCCCCCCCCGGCTCCCTATGCTATTTTTAAATGCCTGCCTGTCACAGCACAAACACTTGTCTACCTGCCTGACTCTTTATAACCATGAAGTTTTCTGCCTTATGCAGGGACATGGAATTTAATTTTCTGGCTGAGAAACACTTACATAGGCACAATTCCCAATGTCCTTGGCGAAGATTTTGAGGGGAATGCTCTTCGGGTAGTCCTTCTCTTTCTCTAGATTGATGTATCTAATCAAATGCAACAACAACCCAAAACAACACTGAGTCAGATGGTATTCACTAATGACTTATTTTTAAATCAATCTATTCTGTTAATATTTTAAATATATGTATATGCTGTTTTTAAAGATATCAAGGACTCAGCAAAGTCAGATTGTATTATGGGTTGAAAGAATAAATTTCAGGACATTAGGCATGGGCACACACAAAAAAATGGGACATCCATGTTAGGTGAGGTTTAAGAAACATAATTAGGTGAAAGCACCTCTGGGTGACATTTAACCCTCAACGTCTGCCACCTCTGAACGAGTCTGCAATCTTGCTGCTAAGTATAAGATGACATATAATATTTTACTAGGCAAAACAAAACAATGGCCTTTCTCTTCTCATTTTGTTCTGCAGTAAAGTGTAAATGTTGGTTTTCCCCTGCTTGCAGGGGTGTTGTGGGTCTAACTAGTGAGTCTGTATTGGCCATTTTAGTCCATAGGCTCGATGGTAGGGATAATTACTGATTTTTGAGAGGTGCTATGAAAAACCTTATATTTATGAAAACTTAATACATACTTTGAAGAACCTGTTAGCACCAAATGGTATCTTAGAAACAACAGAAAGAGATTACTAATTTTTGTCTAAAATGATCTAACTATATCTTAATGTTCTCTTTCCTAGAAAGAAGAAATACTTGTAATGAGAGAGCATTATTTACAACAAGTAGTAGCTACCATACAGCCTACATACAGCTTATATTGAGGACAAAGGGACAATCTCCACTAAGAAGAAGGGGAACAGTTTGGGAAGCATCTCCACAGAAGAGTTTTTAGCTTGTTCATTGGCAATTAAGGATTAAAAGTAAGCATATTGAAAAATACCTCTGAAGGAGAAAAAACCACTTGTCTTTTTGTTCTGGAGAACTGCAATCAAAGAAAATAGAAAATAAAATTTAAACCACATAAAATACTTATGCCAACATTTTAAAGACTGCTAATCCACATGAAAATATCAACAGCATGTTGTTATTGATATAGTTGCACACATAAGCTGCAACCTGGCATAACTGTTCTGGAAAGCTCAATGCTAAAAATGTTCTTTTGGAAAAACTACACAATCAAATACAGTTTTATTAAATTCTCTTGGATGTATCTGAGGCAGACCCACTTTTATATCTTACAGCTCTTCTTACAAGTGGTATTAAAACAGTAGGAGGTTGCTCTTATAGTGGAAAGTAAACTTGATTTGGAATTCAAATACCTGACTACAACACTATATGCAAGCTAGATGATGATGGGAAAGTAACTTAACCTAAGCCTCAGTTTCCCTACCTGTAAAACTGGATCAATATTCTCAATGTTTTTTCAGCTTAAAGTGTCATAGACTTTTGTTGTACTGGGAATTGAATTCAGGATCTTGTGCTTGCCAGGCAGGCGCTGTGCCGCTGAGCTATATCCCCAGCCCTTAAAGTGCCATATAAATAGAAAATATGCTTGAGATGAAAAATAAATTTGTCATATAGATAAGAGTATCTTGACCCAGAAACCAGTTGTTTTCAGGAAAAGAAACTTTTAAATACATAAAGCACAACTTTAATTTAGTAAAAGTTCTTAGAAAAAAATTACTATAACTTTCTGATTAAGATGATTTATAACTAAACTACTATTAGTCATGTATCTGCTGCTGTCACTGTTGCCTTTAATTCTTAAATCTAACAATAATCTCAATTCTTATATAAGCGTTCTCTTTTTTTTTTGAGACACTGGGTAGTCCAGGCTGGCCTTGAACTCACTATGTTACTTGGGCTGACCTCGAACTCACCATATCCTCCTGTCTCAGCCTCTTGAGTGCTGGGATTACAAGAATGCACCACTATGACTGGCTTCCTATATAAGCTTGCCATTTACAAGGAATCATATTTCTAGGAACTGAAGACATGTTCCAGAAAAATACACTTAATAAGTATTCATAATTTATTGCTAGGCAATTTTCTCCATAATCTTCCAAGGCTGGTCATCAGAAAAACTCTCTCACTCTCTCTCCTCTCTCTCTCTCTGTCACTCTCTCTCTCTGTATCTCTCTGTATCTCCACTGACTCATACAATTTCTTCCTATCTTTTGGTATATTCTCTTTTCTAAAACAGATTTTCCAACTTCATTAATGCCAAATCTTGCATTTATTTAGCAAAAGTCTGTGTTGGAAAATAGATGCTTTCTTCAGACCCGTTAACTTTCTTTAAAGCTCATTTAAGACACTTAGTATTCTTTAAACTGACATATAGTATATATAGAGAAAACTGCACAAACTTTAAGCGTGCAGCTCGAATTTTTATAAAGCAAACACATCTATGAAACCAGCACAGATTATGACATGCCTTGGAAAATGCTCCTTTTCAGGCACTTGTTTCCACTATCCTGCTTTCCAAAAGCACAGAAAAGTTTTGCTTGTTCAGATACTTTACTTAAGTGTAACCACACACCATATATTGTGTGTCTGGCTTGTTTCATTTCAATGTTATGTCTGTGACATTTGTTCACATAGTTTTAGATTATTCTTAAAGCTATACAGTGTTCATTGTTTGAGCACATAGCACATGCTACTTTAAACAAACTTATGAATGTGTCAGATTAATTTATGGATATTCATTTGTGTAATCTTCTTGTATTTTACCTTGCTCTTTATATAAGAATCCAGGATGCCCCGTTCCTCAGTACTACTTAGTCACAGGTATTTTTATAGGACTAATACCAAAAGTACTCCAAAGTCAATGTATTTCTCAGTGTTTCATAGCACATTTACAAAGATATGAATAAGACTGAGGGGAGAATAATGCAGTATATCTAGGAGAAAGCTGAACAGCAAGGCAGATTGGAAGATTCTCTTAAATTACGGGAGTAGTGAAGTCTGTTGTCCCTCAGCATGAGCTGAGGTCTACAGTATTAGTTCAGATATCCTAAGAAAACAAAACCCAGAGGAAATGGCTTTAAGGAACTACTAGGAGGGCTGGGCCCTAGGCACCAAGGCTTTTGTATCAACAAAGATATCTGTCCTGCACATGTGTTATGAAATTGGAACATCTCTGGATGTAAAGAGATAACTGGGCATAGAGGAAGACGACAGTAGAAGTGATCACAACAGAATGAATTCCAATAGCACTTTTTTCTGTTTTGGAGACATTCCAGTAGTGTCCTATATTCTGGTCCTACGTTCAGAAATAAGAGTTCCAATAAATAAGAAAATCTGATTTCTTACCAGGCTAGGAGCTTAAGGTGAGTTTTACTTGATCTATAAATATGCTTCTGTAGTCCAAGATACATCTTAGGAATTTCAGTTAAAATATTCTCATTGTCAGATTTAAGAGATACCTCTGCCTTTTAAACAGTATTCCAAATATATCACGTAGTTATTTGTAAAATCAGATATAGCACCTGTTTTTCTGGTAATCATAGATCCCTAGGTTTGTAAATCAGAGTACACGTCCTGGCAGAGAAGGAAATTCCTCTGGGGCTTTTTGAGATGTGACTATCTACCTACCCTGTTTCCCAAGGTAAAGCATAGACAATTCAGATTGTTTGCTCTTTCCCCAGTTAAAAATTTCTTAGATATTTTGGCAGTTGTCAGTCTTAGATTTCAATGTTATCAGGGTTTTTTTGGTTTGTTTTTTGCAGATGGGGTTTCACTATGTAGCCCAAGCTGGTCTTGAACTTGTGGTGACACTCCTGCTTCAGTCTCTTGAGTGCTGTGATTACAGGTGAGCACCACCATGTCTGGCAATGCAATTAGTTTCTTACTCTTTGTTTCTTTATAGGTAGTTTACTAACTGGGGAGAACATGTTGTTTCTTAAGCTGCTAGCCTAACAGCATTTAAAGCAGATCATGACTGAGGTTTCTTTGATATTTACTGAAATATTGTTTGCTCTTTCCCCAGTTAAAAATTTCTTATATATTTTGGAAGTTGTCAGTCTTAGATTTCAATGCCATTAGGGTTGTTTTGTTTGTTTTTTGGAGATGGGGTTTCACTATGTATCCCCAATGGTCTTAATCCCTTACTAAGATTCATGTTTTCTTGTATCATTTCACTTCAGCTTTACAAGCTTCTACTAACTTATTTTTGTAGAAACTGTCTGCTGGAAATAAGTACAAGTTTTTCTAAGTCTTTATCTTTTTGAAAAATATTATTTCAGGATACTGTATTCTACTTTGAAAGCTTTTTCTCTCAACAGTTGAAAGACAAAAGAAATTCAATATTTGAAGATATTCCATTTTCTTCTGATCTCCATAATTTCTAACGAGAAGTTCACAATATTGCAAATTGTTATTCTCTTATATGCAGTGTATTGTTTTTCTCTGGCTGCTTTTATGATTTTTCTCTTATCTTTGATTTACAGCACTTGGCCTATAATAAGACAAGGTATATTCATATTCATTTTGCTTGGGGTTTACTGAACTTAAATCTCTACTTTATGTTTTTCATCAAATATAGGAGTTTTAAACTATTATTTCTTCAAGTATTTCTTTTGCTTATTCCTTTTTTTTCTGAGCTTCCAGTTACATGGATATTCTTTTTGACATCTTTGACAAGTACATGACACACTTGTTTCACTTTTAAAAAGTACCTTCTCTGATCTTCAGATTGTACATTTCGTATTGCTGCATCTTCAAATTCACTCACTCCATTTCACACATGAGGTCTTTTATTTAAAGTACTGTAGTTTTCAGTTGCAGAATTTTCATTTAGCCTTTTCAAATATTTTCTATTCTTTTGCCAAGATTTCCTACCTTTTGATTAATTTCAATTGGAGTTTCCTTTCACCTTCCAGGCACACTTATAAAAGCTGCTTTAAAGTTCTTGTAATCTGGCATATGGGTCATCTCAGGGTTGGTCTCTACCTATTACCATTTTTTTTTACTTGTTATTTATGTCCAACAATTTTAGATGTCGAAGAATTTTAGATGGTATTTTGAACTCTACACATGCTTTGTCTCAGAGACTCTGAATTGTTATATTTGCAAAACAGTATTCAGGTTTTTGTTTCAGCAGACAATGAATTTGATTAACTCAATTGAAGTTATGAACTATTTCATCTTTAGTGGTTATCGACTCAGTTCAATTGTTTTGGTCTTAGCTTCAAGCTACTTTGAGTCTATCCCATGCATGTGGGGGTCCAATGGTCCGACACAGACTTGGTATCTACACACAGAATGTAAAGCTTTCCTTTGCTGATATCTTCCTTTGAGATTCCCTTTCTTATTGACTAGCTGTTATTGTTAACTCAGATGGTTTCTTTGGGCCAAAGAGATTATGGGTTTTTGTGAGCTTTAGTTACCTTGCTCTATGATGTGATTGTATCCTGCCTTAATAAACAGGAAACTCACCAAATATTGGTGCTTTCTTCCTTATTACAATTTCTCTGCAATTTCCCAACTTTTGTCCACTCTCCAGAACTCACAGGGAGTTGTTATTGTTTGTATTTTGTTCGGATTTTACACTGTTATCTGTAGAGTGGTCAGTCTGTTAAGATCCCACTCTGCCATACCATAGGCAGAACTCAACGCTTTACTTACAAAAACAAACAAACAAACAACAACAACAACGACAACAAAAAACCCTTAACTTTGTGATAAGTTTAGATTTCCAGAAAAGTTACTTAAATAATACAGGAAGTTCCTGTGTACATCTCACCCAGTTTCAGTTCCCTCTAATGCTATTCTTATATTATCATGGCCTATTTGTCAAAAGTAAGAAATACTGGAATTTAACATCAGTAAAACTTTCATTACACAAGTTTCTTTACTAATGTCCTTTTCTGGTTCCAGGGGCCAATCCAGAATGCTTTATCACACTTTGGTAGTATGTTTCTTTACTGATTGGTCTATGACACTTTCCCAGTCTTTCCTATTCTCATGCTGTATCTTGGTCAGGTATCCTCATAATATTCCTGAATTTGTATTTGCTAGATATTTTTCTCATGATTATGTTAAGACTATGAGAGAAAAACTAGAGGTGAACTGCTCTTTTCATCACATTAAGAGGCATATGACATCAATGGTGATATTAACCTTGATTATTTGTTTTGTTTGTTTACTACTGTCAAAATTTAAGATCAAATTTATTTAATAAGGTAATGATGCACAAAATTCTCTGAAACACTAAGATCATGTGATTGTTTTGTGACTTCACTGGTTGAATTTAAATTTCCTGGCACAGTCTGCAAAGAAAGTGACATTTCTCAAACATTGTAAGAACACAGACAAATTTATGTAAATGTTCAAGAGTGTCCTGGCTTTGCCAGATTATTTGCTTTAAAAACCACATTTGAACTTCATGTTGTCTCCCTACTATAACAAACTAAAGGAGTTAGTGGGATCCAAAATGTACAATACATATTGGGAAAGTCAAAGGGGAGGAATTATTTAAAAAGGGAAAGAAGCGGCCACTGTTAATCTATTATCGTGATTTGAAACTCATAATGTCTTCATTGTTCTGATTAGTTTTGTTTTATTCTGATTTGCTTGATTATACTATACTTGACAGCATGGACAGCTATTTTAAAGATAACAAAATATATAATTGCAGCCATTGAGGATTTCCAATTATCTTGTTTTGAAACCCTGTATTGCTTGCATTGTTTTGTTTTGATTGATTTTACTCTATTCTGTGTTGTTTGATTGTATTATGTCTGAAGGTGTCGGCAACTATTCTGAAGATATGAAGAAGCATTATGGTAGCCACTGCTGTTTTACTAGTATCTTGAAGTTCTGTATTGCTTACATTGTTTTGCTTTGTTTGTTTTCTTTTGGTTTTTTACTGGTTTTACTTTGTTCTATTTTGTTTGATTTTATTTACCTTTAATGGTATGGGCAGTTATATTGCAGATAGCAAGAGGCATTATGGTAGCCATTATCAATTGCTTTTTACCCTGTTTAGAAGTCATGTACCATGTTCAGTGTTTTGTTGTGATTGACTCTCCTCTGTTTTATTTTGTTTGGTTGTATTCTTTTCAAAACAAAAACAACAACAACAACAAAAAAGCAAAAAATACATTTGAAAAAATGTATAAAACATGTTTCTGCATTTTCCCCAGTTAAAAACAAGTTTCATGGAAATTCTTTGATTGAAAAATATCATGTATTCACTCTTCACTGGACATTTTTTTAAAAACTTGTTACTCCAAGGAGATTAAACAATAGGAAATGATAGTTTTATAGACATCTGTTATGGAAAAGAAGAAACACAGAGAATGATACAAACATATGCTTCCTCCAAATAAGTTCTTAAAATTTTGTAGCCAGCCAATAGAACATAATAGAATTTAGTGACAAGCATATGCTTTATTAAAAGATTAACATCTTGGAAAACTTTAGCTATCTGGGTTCATGATGATGACCAAGTAGTTTAGTGGTAGTGGGAAAGAGAAGCAGAATGAAAAGCCTCCTGTGCATGTGAGGAACAATAACTTTTAAATGTAAAACAAATACTGGAATTGGGATATTACTGTTCAAAATCACAGGTATAAGTTTTGGTATAATCACCATGAATCAAAAAGTTCCAACTAAGGAGGTTCAGAATAAAATGAAAAATATTGTGCATCTTTGTAGGTACCAAATCAGAATCTGGTAAGACAATTCAGAATTTCATGATACTGATTGTATCTGCATAATAAAAAACCATTTCCTTAGAAAGTCCAATATTATGAACCAGTTGTTTAAAATTAATTGGGCTATTTTATAAAAATTGTTTTAGTAAAGGTCTACTCTAGTGGCATGAAAAGAACTGATAAAGTTCAACAGCTCAATATAAAAAACAAATACTTAGATATTAGAAAGGGGAACATTGGAAGAGGGAGGTCCCTAGAGATCTGACTCTAACCCACTTCTGTATTCTAGAAGTTCCCTTCCTTCCAGTTGGCTCACCAGGACCCTTTTTAAAAAATCTCTTGTCAAAGGAACCCAAGACTTTCCAGTGTTTATCATCAGTGTCCACATATTTTAATCAAGGGGTATTTAGGTAAAATATAAGAGACTTTTTTTTTACCAGGTGTGTCAAAAGACTTGTTGGGTATGTGTGTCAAAAGATGAGTTATTGACAATACACAATCAGAATAAAATCTTTTCACTTTGAAAATCAGGGAAACAAAATCTGATGAGAACCTAGACATTATTAGAGTACCTAACTCTGGCAAATATAGGACAAACTATGGTTCTTACCTGAATGTGGCCACAAAGTTCACTGTGGGCCAGCCCAAGACAAAAGATTTCATAGCATTGGTGTTGACTTCTCCCACTTCATCCACACAACTGGCTGTCCACATATCAGTTAATTTTATTTTATTTTTTATCTTAAAGTTATTGTTGTATCTAGAAATATAAAAAAAATCAAACAGGATCTCATGTTACTTTATATCTTAAATTTTATTAGAGCTTTAGAGGGGCCTGTTGTAAGAGGACAGTTTCTACTAGTCACGAGCAAAGAATGTCCTACTTCTATCTTCAGTGCCTTTACAGTAGACTGTAACATGGTGCTAGGCTAGAACCATGTAGCCTCACGCCAAGAAGACTTCTGAAACATGTAGTGAAACATTTACTCCTCATGCCTATTACAGCAGCAAATGTCCATGAACTAGTCGCTTCATTTTTCTATATGTTGAGTACATTTGGATCAGAAATATAATTTAAATTTATTGCTTTATAAAATTCATTATTTGTAACATGACTTTCAAAAAGATTAGTAGATGAACATAAAAACGTTTTATTAAAATGTTTACAAAATTATCTTATGAGAGATGTAATAGTAAACCTTGGACTTAATTAGAAAAATTTATAACACATTTTCAACTGAGTGATTACAAGACTTTATAGCCTTCTGAAGTACTGGTTATTTTAAATTTCTTTGATTTTTTTCAACTATTTTTCCTTGTATTCAGGCAAAGACTATGAAACTGTAGCCTAAAAACAGAACCTAAACTATAAATGAGAAAAGTAGAAGAGTAGTGTTGATATAATTAATATTAATCTCTGGGGTCTCAGGTGACCTACTTTAAACCTAGTACTAAAATTGCTTTTTGACAATTTCTACTTCATTTCCCTTAGGGCCCCAATAATGGAAACTACTACATCTTTTAACATAATTGACAGTTAATGTTCATGATGGATCTGACATTAAAAAAAAAAAAAGACACAATATGTCCAGGGAAACTTGAGTCTTCCTAGTATTCAGAACCATTTGTGTAAACACAAAGGGCTGGAATGAAAGAGAAAGTACCTCATAGGAAAATGGCTCTAAAACTTCTGTAACTGCATAGACTAATTCAAACCAAAACACTTCAGTAGAATTTATACAACAACAAGGGATTTTGTAACAGCTGTACCTAATTTAGATTCAAAGCTTCATCTATGCTTCCTATTGGGTACACTGACTTTAAGTGTAAGGGAAAAAAATTATTTGTGGCATACTGGCTTCTTGCTATATTTTATTTCAACATTTTTATCCTATTGCTATGAATCTTTACAGAGTTTTTATGAAATAGATGATTACTGACAATCTTATTCTTGATCTTTAGTTTTAGGTAGCATAAAACTAAAGATGCGGTACAAGTATTTTGGAATGAGAGGCATTTTTCCATATCTGTTTTCATGTACCTTGTATTTTCTATACATTAGATACTTCAGACATCATGTGAGAGAATTTCTGCATCTGTTGGCCTAGACAAAAGATCACTTCCTTTCCCAAGATCAATGAAGTGTCAAGTATATCTACCCCAATGTAAAAAAATTGTCTGAAAGTGTAACAATATTTCTGTTCTTATATATTAAAAACAATGACGAATATTTGAGAGCTGATCATATGCTAGTTGTTGTAAATATTTTATATATATTATTTTTATCTCCAGACATTCATATGCAATGGAGTCACAGAGAAATTAACTCACCAAAAGTCAAATGGCTTAAGTACTACACAGCTAGAGACTGAATGAAGGTAGGGTTGTTTCCCAAGCTTATTTATGCTCTTAATCATTATGCATCCATAAAAAGCCCCGAAAATCACCATTTCTATGAAGCACCTAGATGAAGTTATCTTTCCATGCAGTCTCTTTCAGCTTTTCTATCTTTAGTCTATATATGTTTTCTGTCGTTCCAGAGATACAGGCTTTCAGATCGGAGTGTTTTGTTATTATGGAGTGTGAGAAAAATCTCATGAACATGTATACACATAAAGCTAGATGGATTAGCTTGAAAGTATTCAAAACAAGTATCCCCAACAAAGCTTTATATTGAAATGTACAGCTCTGGATCATAGTGTACTACTTCCAATTTTTACTCTCAATTTCTAATAGTATTAAACCACAAATTTAAAAATGTGAATCTAGAGTAAGCTAGCTCTAACCGTATTACTAGTATTATCTCCAAAGGTGTTATACCAATAGAAATGAAGTATAAATCTAAAATGAACGAGCTGAAGGAAAAAAACCCCTAAAAATCAATTCTTTATTTCCAAATGTAGTCTGTTACTAAAAAATTAAGATCACAAATATAATTTGCTTTCCTACCCTCTGGTCTTTACACAGGAAGGAATTCTAGTGAACTGCTGAAATATACAATATTATAGAGCTATTTCCCCCCTATTTTAAGTTATATTTATGTTTTAGGGTAAAGATGATGTTGTAGTTTGTTTAACTGTCTTCCTAAAGCCTCATGCAGTCATGGGGGTGAGAGAATCTAGCATTTGTGATTGGTTCGTTGTCTAGTGCAGGGATTGGCAGTGTGAGTGATGCACCCACCCAGGGGCAGGTAGCCAGCATACAATATAAAGGAGGGAAGGAAGCATGCCTCCCCCTTTTTTGCCCTTTTTGCTCTCATCGCTTGTGGCCACCATGAATGGCTGCCCCTTAGCCACATCACCCTGCCTTGGAGCCAGCTGAGTATAGACTGAAACTTCTAAAAATTGTAAGCTAAATAAACCTTTCCTTCCCCCATTTTGGGTGCCAGGTATTTTGTCTCAGCCACAAGAGGAAAAGTAACCAAGAGAGATGATAATATCTTCCACAGGTATCTCAATCTCTTGGTTGAGAACGGATCAAAATATTCTTATCTTTCATGATGTTTCATAACTAAGAAGAGTGGGGGATAGAGTAAGTCCTAGCTACCACCCTTTAAGCTCAGTGTCAGCTGCACTGGCATTTAGCAGTGAGTGAAAAGTGACTTTCATCGGGCACCTCTAAAGTATATTCCATCTTTAACTGTCATTTCTCCAGAGAAAGCTCTTATTACTTCTTGTTGGGACTACAATAGCTTCTTGCTCAGTCTCCTTGCTTCTACTCTTGTACCCTCCAACCAACTATCTAACATCAGCAAATGACATTTAAAAAATATGAATCATCTTATGACAATGCTCAACTAAAATTCTGTGGAATAAAATCCAAAAAAACTCCTCCTTATCATAACCTTTGGGGTTTCAAGCCTCCAAAGTGGCTCCCAATGATCCAAAGCTCCCTGTTTCTTGATACTTCTTTTCTTTTTTTTTTGCAGTACTGGGGATTGAACTCACGACCTTGCGCTTGCCTGGCAGGTGCTTAGACCGCTGAGCTAGATCCCCAGCCCTGGTGTTTTTGAGACAGGGTCTCACTATGCCGTTCAGGCTGGCCTTGAGCTCACTTTGTAGCCCAGGCTGGTCTCGAACTCACAACGATCCTCCTGTCTCAGCCTCCCGAGTGCTGGGATTACAGGCATGAGCCACCATGCCCGGCTTGATACTTATTTTCTATAGTACTTTTCTGCACTGCACCAAGGCTTATCTGTGTGGCCAACAGTACACACCAGAGATAATGGTACATCACTTCCAAAAGATCTCTCATTCCAAAGGAAGCAAGCTACAGTATTACGAGCAGCAGTGCAGAGACTCCTACTGAGAAGAATTAAAGCCTCTAGCCAAAAAAAAAAGCAAGCCGCTAGCAAAAAACCAGTGAGGAAATGAAGTTGCTGGCATCCTTATGAGTGAGCTTGGAAGTGGATTCTCCAGTCAAACCTTGCAAAGACCCTAAAGCCAGAATGACCTAGCTAAACACTCCCAATTATGGAACTGAGAGAACCTACACAAGAAGTTTACCATTTTAAATGGTTATGTTTTAGAGTAATTGTCATATGCCTCATCTTCCCAGTGTTTGGAAAATTAATGTTTTGCATCCTTCAATGAATTTTTTGCCCCTGACTACAGCTAGCACATACTGGGTTTTTTGGGTATATAAGAGTGGAGATTGAACTCACGGCCTCACGTATGCTAAGTAAACTCTACCACTGAGCTACATTCCCAGCCCTTTATATTTTGAGACAGGGTCTCACAAAGTTTTCTGCGCTGGGCTCAAACTTGAAATCCTCTTGCCTCAGCCACCCCAGGAGCTGTGCTTACAGGCATGTACCACTGCACCTGGCTATCTACCCTATTGTGTACTTCATCTAGCACCCTATTTCCTTCATAGTACTAAGTACAGTCTCTAATTTCTCCACACACATATAAAAATGTAAATTCCTACATTAGACTGTAGGCTATGAGAGCAGGGACCATAGACGTTACATTCTTCACTGTATTTCCCACATTTATTCAGGGTATGGCACAAACAAGACCTAAATGAATATTTACTGGATGAATAAAATATTGAAACTTTTTGTACAAACAAGACAAACAAATTCACTTTAGTAATGGAGGCCAGACATTCTTACTACAAAAGCATTGAGTAGAAAGGGCATCACTGTCAACAGAAACATAATTTTTAAACAATAATGAGGAAACAGTATGCAGTATACTTACTTGATTTTGACTACAACAAGCAGGTCACTGAACAGGAAAAGATGTCGCTCCTGTCTCTGCAGTCCTCTTTTGAGTTCTACTCGGCCGTCAATCAGCAGAGTTCGACTTGAGCACATGAATGATGACAGAAACGCACAGGTGTCAACACCAGCAGAAGGACTTTCCCTGTGACAAATCAAATGCCACAGATCAGTCAAATAATAAACTGGATCACTAACCTGTTTTAAAAAATAAAAATTATAGCTTACAGTTGGTTGAGAAACAGAAAACTGTAATTTTTTAAATGAAATGTCATAGTATGCTTACTAATTTCCCAACCTATTCTTCACATAATAGTCTTTAAACTTCCTTATAAAATTTTTGAAACAAAGTTGACGGTTTTATACTAAAAACACAAGTACGCCCTACCCATCTCTATCACTGAAATTTAACTCTACTGGCTCCATATATCTAAGCCAACTATCTAACTTTCTATCTAGTCATTATTTTATTTTTGGCATTTTAGTATTAACTGCCTAAACCATTAATTCTTCAATATATATGTTAAAAACTAGAGCATAATCTTTATTTAAAATTTTTTCTAGTTATAAAACACACAATGAAACACAAAGTGTGAGAGTCATTGAATTTTTTTTTTATTTTGAAAAAAATACAACCAAACAAAATAAAACAGAGTAGAGTCAATCAGAACAAAACAATGAATAGGGTACATGACTTCTAAACAGGGTAAAAAGCAATCAATAATGGCTACCATAATGCCTCTTGCTATCTGCAATATAACTACCCATACCATCAGGGATAAGTAAAATCAAACAAAATAGAACAGAATAAAATAGTAAAACAAACAAAGCAGAACAGTGTAAGCAATACAGAAGTTCCAGATACTAGTAAATCAGCAGTGGCTACCATAATGTTTGTTATCTTCAGAATAATTGCCTACACCTTCAGACATAATACAATCAAACAACACAGAATAGAGTAAAATCAATCAAAACAAAACAATGAAAGCAATACAGGGTCTCTAAACAAGATAATTGGACATCCTCAATGGCTAGAATTATATATTTTGTTATTTTTAAAATGCCATCAAGTATAACAAAGTCAAACAAATCAAAATAAAACAAAACTAATCAGAACAATGAAGACAATATGAGTTTCAAATCATAATA
>RJWT010000670.1:0-60441 GCA_004365215.1 Cuniculus paca | reverse complement strand
AGTACACACGTTTTATAGGGGCCTAATGGGTGTGGCTTGTATATCTCTATATATGGTTATATGGCAGAGAAGCCTTGCTGATTGGTCCGACAGGGGACAAGCGGTAGCAAGCAACTATTTTGCACTAAGGGAAGTAATGGGGTAACAGGGAGTGGGGAAATAACTGCCAACTGGCAGGTTTGCAGCGTGGCTCCCAACAGTTAAGGTTTATGTATTTTTAGCTTTCAGTGTTTATTAGTACAAGTCTGCCATCCACAATGATTGCACTGCTCGTGGGGAGTTGGTGCATGTCCACCTCAAACATCTTTATTCTCTTCTCTTCCCATTCCCCTTTCTTCTTTCCCCTCTTCCTCCATCTCTTGGTCTCTTTTCCTTTTGAAAAAGACCTATCCTACTTTTTCTCTGTTATGTAATCTTTAATTTTTCTCTTTATTTATATCTTGGGTTTCTCATATAAGAGAATGCATGCAATATTAAAGCTTCCATGTGTGATTTATTTCACTTAGTATTATCGTCTCAAGATATATCCATTTCGGCCAGGCGTGTGGTACATGCCTGTAATCCCAGCACTCTGGAGGCTGAGGCAGGAGGATTGTTTTGAGTTTGAGGCAGGCTTGGGCTACAAAGTAAGTTCAAGGTGAGCCTAAACTGCATAGCAAAACTCTGTCTCAGAATGACAACAAACAAACAAAAAACCCTTTTTCATTGTTGATGGGAGTGTAGACTGGTACAACCACTGTGGAAATCAGTGTGGAAATTTCTCAAAAAACTAGGATTGGAGGTCCCATTCAGTCCAGCTATTCCCCTTCTGGGCATTTTTCCAGAAGAATTGAAAACATCGTACCATGGTGATATATGTGCACCCATGTTTATAGCAGCAGTTTGTAATAGCTAAATCTTGAAAACAACCCAAATGCTCATCGACCAAGGAATGGATAAAGAAAATGTGGTATTTTTATACGATGGAATACTACTCAGTCATAAAGAAGGATAAACTTGAGGCTTTTATAGGTAAATGGATGCAACTTGAGACCATACTCATAAGTGAGATAAATCAGACTCATATGTGTAAATGTCATATTGTCTCCCTAGTGTAAAAAACTAAAATTGTAAATAAGATCCAAAAACTACAATAGATACTGTGAAAGTGAAAGGGAAAGAAATTATTCAATTTGAAAAACAACTACTTTGATGATGGTAATATGCAATAAATGAACCAGTGTTAATCTGTTATTATTTTGTTTTGAAATTCTGTATCATTGTTTTTTACTTTGTTGTTTTTAAAATAAAAAAATCCATTTTCCTATCACAGATCAAAAGGATATACTGAAGTGATTATTAAAATTCATACTTGCTATTGATATGTGGAGTGTCAGCTACAAAGACTCACACAGAGCCTGGAGCCTCTGGAATAATATCAGAGGTTACTTTGCAGTGTCTTAGTTTTTGGACAAACGATTCTTTATAGTCAATGTTTACTTCTCTTTTGAAAGAGAATTATTAGCCTGCTGCTTGGCATTTTCTGGAAGGAATCTATTACAAAGAATAACAAATAACTATAAAAGAGGCCCCAGTACTGTACTGGGTGATTTGAAAGATGCGTTGCAGCCAGAAGGCTGGTTGTCAACAGTTCTTTGTGTTTCTGTGGAAACAGATCACCAGTGGCAGCACTGCTGGGACTCTACCCATCCTTATCGCTCTAATCCCTGGATAACCCAGATCAGAACCCATTGTAGGGGACTGCAACTTGTCCTAAAAGGCAGGAACAGGTAAAACGGATACTTTCTCAGCCCCGTGGGTGGGCTACATTCCCCTGCAGACAACCTGAACTCCAGTCCAAAGCCACTTCCACTGGGCTCCTCTCTGATGCCCCTTGATGGCCCTGCCTGGCCCAAAGCCCAAAGATGCAACAGCTCCCAGGGTGACCAGTGGGGAGTGCATTCTCCAAGCTGGCTTTAAACCTGCCTGAGCCTTTTAAAATGGTGCAAGCTTTCCTCAAATTGAACAAATATTTCCCACCCGGATGCTGACGAAGGCTGGAAGTGGAATCATAAATGTCCAGAGGAAAACAGAAGCTCAAGATGGGACTGGGATGGTTTTCATAACCTCAAGAAGAACAACAGAATTCTGCAGCAGCAGCTCCAAACACTTCACATTTTCTTATGGTTAGCAAGTGGTTTTGGTCAGATTACCAAAGATACTTCAAGAAAAGAAATATTGACCCTAGTGTTTACCATTTTAGCTGCAGTACTAAGGTCCATCAGTCATGGGTCACGGGCTTGCACCTGCTGCTTGCATGTTATACTTTGCTCTTGATGTCTCCTGTCTCATCTCATGTATACTTCACTGGAACAATTCTGATCAATAGCCAATAAATTTATATGTTTATAAAGTAAGAATATCCATATATCTGTAAATCAGACACATTGCAGTAGTTAAAGCTTATGTTATATGTTGGATGATGACAACTAAAATTTCAGGTACTACCTTATTTAGAAAGTGTCCATTTGCAGATGCAATTAATAACCTTGAGCTGAAGAGATTATCCTAGATTATCTCCGTGATCCCAAATGCTGTGAAATTGTTCCCATAAGATAGAGCCATGTGCGGGACATGATAGCATACACCTGTGGCCCCATCTTTCAGTAGGCTGAAACAGGACAATCGTCCTGAGTTTGGGGCCTGCACAGTGAAAGCATTGCTCTGCTTAGAAACAACACACAAAGCCCCACAAGGCATGCAAAACACCTGCGACGTAGTTTGGTTCCCTGCACAAGTGAAGAAACACAGGTAGCGAGAGGGCAAGTATGTAGCTCAGAGTCATGCTGCGGACCAGTGACAGAGCTGGGGCTTGAGCTCAGGGAGGCAGACCCCAGAGTGCACATCCTCACTCCCTGAACCCTTTGCACTTCACAACGGCAGGAGAAAACGCTCATCTTTTTAACCATCAAAGTCAAAAGGTGGAAGAAGCCCCAACTTGCACATTGAGACTGGTTTCCCCATTACTCTGGTGACCTTGTCCAGTTACTCAACTTGCAGTATGAATTGAGGAAGAGGAGTGAGCGCTGGACTTTACATTGATGATGCTTTGTCCTGTTCTCGTGTTTATTTCCCTCTCTGTATACAGGGGGATTCTACTGGTGTCTTTCCTCATACATTGTTTAGGTATCAGTCTTTTGAGTGTTTTTTTTTCTATTGCATTTATCTTGTTGCTTATGTCAGCTGGTGAAGGCTTTCCCAATAGATGATATTTCATCTTTTTATCCTGTATCAAATCAGAATTTTATAATAACACAAGCCATCCTTGAAATGTGATCACTAGAACCTAAGATTGAAAATAAGGATATTTTTGTTGTGACTATAGATTTACTCCAAATGCCTTGGTTTGTGATGTAGTATAAGAGTCAATAACATGAACTCTCGATCATTAAAATAAATAAACATATTTTTGTGAAAGACACATTTGGAAAAAGCAAACCCAAAATTCTGAATAAAAACAATTTATTGAGTTGTATTTTCTAGGGAAAGATAAGAATAAAGGGAATTGTAACCCACAAAGTTTTTAAAGTTAATAGTAAGACTTTTAAAAAAACATTTTTATTTTAATATTTAAATGGAAAAGAGATTATGAAATCTGTTCAGTAACTAATGATGGACATAAGAAATAAACGTTTTGGATTCTTAGGAAAAAAGTAACGTAGTTACTGTAAAACATTTAGAGTGTAAGAAAAACGGATTATTCTCTAACAGATGTTTGTGAGTCATCAAGAAAGAAGAAAAAGGGCAAGCTTTACTTGTCCTGGTGAAGCATATAGTTTAGTGGGCAGAAAACAGCATTTACTATAACAATAAAAACAATCTGCAGCCTGGGACAAAGATGTGATTCACGCCATGAAGCAAAACCGCGGCTGCCTGTGGAGTCCGAGCGCAGGTGCAGGGGTGGGGCTCGCAAAGGGGGCTCTGAGCAGCGATCTGAATGAAGTGCAGTCTTTGGCGAGTGAGCATCCTTCGAAAGACGCTTCCGCCCAGAGGAGCAGTTAAAATTAGATGTCCAGGCACTGTTTGTCTTGTGGTATTAGGGGAAAAAAGAGGCTTTGGCCGGAGTAAAGGAGACAACAGAATGATTTAGAAATTTAACAGAGATCTGCACGTGCCAGCTGGGTCAGACCTTGCCGAAGGCTCGGGATCTTTGCCCTTCATTCTGCCAGATGTGGTCTTGTTGTTGGTTTTGGGGAGACCAGATTTGCCCCACATTCTGCAGGGTCACTGTAGCCTCATTTTAAAAACAAACATGAGGGGCAGGGCTAGAATCCATAGCAGTTCTTGAGGCAATGCAGATGTGAAGTGAGCTTGAAAGCCTGATTATTTGGAGCTTAAAAGAGAGTAATTGGAGGTAGCAAACATATAATGGAAGGTTAGAAGATTAAAAGATTGAGGAAAAAGGCAGAAATTTAGATAACAAAATCTTTCTTAGTGAAGGGGAGGGTGAGAGAAAGACTAGTGTGGAAAGGTTGGAGTTTGGTTAACAGAAGACTGTGGTAGAACAGGTTTGGAAGAGAAAATTAGGTGTTGAATGTTGAATTTCTTGAGTTTGAGATACTTATTTTATATACAAGTTAGAAGTATAAATTTGTAAATTATCAGGCTGGGAGTATAGCTCAGTGGTAGAACACTTGTTCAGCATGAGCAAGGCCCTGGGTTCAATCCATAAATAAATAAATAGAAATTTATAGCTTTTGTCATATATTTAAAAATGAAACTAATTGAGCTCACCAAGAGAATGTTCATGTAGAATGCCCAAGAACTAACTTATCATGGTCATGAGAAAACAAGAAGGAATCAAAAGAGGGGAAATTAGTTGAAAAAACTTTCAAGGCTGCATTGTGAAAATTATCTCAGTATTGGCTATTGATGCTGTACAATATGCCGGACAAGACTGCTGAGGTTCCCTGAGAACAGAGAGTGACTCATCAGTAGGGGAAATACTGGATGTGCCGGGGATCAGTTTGCATATGGAAGATTTGAAGCCTGATCAGGTTGGGTTCGAAGAGAAGAGGTGAAATGAGCAAATATACTCTGCAGATTCAAGGGGTGGAATGAGGACAGTATTTAAGTATTTACAAATGGGATGTTTAGTCAACTATTACAACCAGCTAGCTATCAGAATGACACAGGGACTTTAAACATATACAGCAATTAGAAGAGACAAAGGAAAATTTCTGGAGGCCTATCTTTGGGAACAGAAAAATGGGTAGGATCCAGACACAGTGCAAAGGGACCAGGTACTAAGAGGAAGGTGGAGAACGTGTGCACATTCTGGAAGCCTTCTGAAAGATGGGAACATCCCTTCATGACACTTCAGAGTGCTAGGGAAAGTAGCAACTGAAATCATCAATGAAATTTTAGGCAGAGAGAAAGTATTCACAAGAGAGTCACTTCATCTATAGAAATAAAACAAACAGACAATGTAGTTTTGTTTAAGAACCCTTTGCAAAATTGTGACTAAGTATAAAACAAAAATTAATTATCCAAAATAAACGTTTCATATAAAAGACATTAATACATATACAGAAAAAGTGAAGTCTGGAGGGAAGACAATGGAAACATGAATGTTTAAAAAACAGTACAAACTCATGACAATACATACTTTAGATTCAAGACTAGCTCCATTTTCCAAGTAGAAGTCATTAGTTACAGCCCACAAAAAATATTTTGCTTTTGAGGAGTTATGTGTGATGTAGGATTAAGTCTGGTTATCGACAGACCTCTCCCCATGATTATTAACTAATGCAACACTGTTGGACAGGCAGAAAAGCCGAGATATTAGGAAGAAGGGGGATATTGGTAAGTCTTGGGCTTGTTAATTCTTTCTATGCAGCACTCAGGCTGTTGAAATCAAGTTAATTTTCCTTCTCCTCCAAATAAATTGGAGAAACACATTTTTTCAAACTCCAGCCTCTCAGCCTGTAAGCTTTATAAAGGTACTAATCTATGCCTCACGTTTTTATGGTTAATGCCCTCGTTACCAAGTGAAGCAGGAAAGTGACTGAGGGTCCTGGAGGCGTGGCGTGGGCTGCGCACCCACACGGGGTTCTGGCTGTGGAGGGAAGCAGTGGACGCTGCCCTCCCGCCTCTCCACCCCTCTGCCTTCCTGAGGGTGTGGTCTGGGGAAACTCTACAGCTATCCCTTGGGTTATTTCAAAGGATGTTTCCAAAATTCTATCTCTCTCTCTTTTTAAAGGGAAGGCTGTGAAGCTTTTAAATTCCGTCCTTGACCCAGACTCCACACACTCATGTAGCTGCTGTGTTCGGCTGAGCAGCCAGCCTTGCTCGCTGCTGCCTTTGTGGTGCGGCTCCCAGGATGAGCTCTGCCCTGGGAGCTGTGTTCTAGCTACAAGCGAGGCAGCAGAGGGGACTCAGGGAGCTGGAGAGGAGGGGAGGGGCGGCAACTGAGCAGAGGCACCACAGCCCCAGGGAGAGGGAGCTCTGAGAGCAGCTTTGGAGGGAGAAGGCCACAGAAATACCAGGCAGAGAAAAGAGTACAGGTGAAGAAACTGACAAGTGAGAGCTGGCTATATTTTTAAAACTGCAGAATTTGAACTGAGTGCTTGTAGAGTGTCCATGAGTGTAACAGTAGGAAAGTTGGATAAAAGACAGCTAAAGAGTTATCTTTGTGAAATGTGAAAATTATAGTAGAAATATATTTCAGGTAGGAGTGAGTCTCATATAACATATATTATATATTTATTATATTATATATATTTTCTATGATCCGGGGGGAGATAACTAATATTTTCCTTATTTCACATTGACTTACTGCATAAAAATCTGCCTACCTAATGCTCGTAAGTAATTTTGTTGGTAAGAACATCTTCAGTATTCCTGAGATATCCCTCATATTATCACTTTGCTATATTGAACATACAAATGCAAGTTAGATCAGAAAGTTGAAAAATGAGTATCACAGATGGAGATCAAGATGTAAATTTCAACTCATTTCACAAGTTCTGCTCAAGACATGGTTGAGAATTGTGACACTATCTTCTGATGATAAAAATAATATTAATACCTGAAGCAACCCTGGCTGTAGTGTGAACCTCTCACCAATCTATGCCTATCGTTTGCTAAGTGATACTACTGAAGACAAACCAAAATCAAGGTGAACATTACTTGAAATAACTTCAACTAAGAAAAAATAAGTGTGATTATTTGCTTTCACATGAAATTTTTTATGAACCAAAAAGGTATGATAAAGTGGCGTGTTATGTAATGCAGCAGGGCCTGTCAGTATTAAAATATTTTAGGTGGATTCAATATATGAGCATTTATCTGTGTGTATTCAAAAGAATGCATGCTATTCTCACTTTATTGTGCCTCACTTTGTTATGTCAACTGAAATCTATGAAGAACACTTTTCCCCCTTCATGTTAATTAGAAAGGAGCTGAAACTAGAAAGTTAGAAATCAGAAAAATTAGAAAAATATGATAATGGAAATATATTTAAAAGCCAGATACTATGTGCAAAATACTTTTTAAAGAACATCGAAGTCTTAGTGTAAATAAGTCATCCTTCTGTTAACCCGCTCTCGTATTTAATGCATGTAACCTAATGATACGGGTGGTCTACTCAGAAGAACTAAGCAACACAGTTACATGTCTTTCTGAATCACGCAAGAGGGGCTGGGCGAAAAGCAAAGTCATGCTCGGTTCTGGACATCTGGAGAAGTGCGCATGTGTGACACACTGCCCGGCTCCTAGAACTCAGGCCTCTGACTGAGGCAGCAAAACCAACAGAAGCTGAAGGTCTCCAGAGGGAACCTGAGTGGCCTAGTAGTTGGAGCCCGCAGAAGAGCACGCAGCTGGGAAGGGATCAGCGTTAAGCTGGACTGGAATGGCCTTCGGGACCTCCCTAGGTGAGCGCAGACACCAGCCCTGTAATCAGCAGGAGGAGTCTGCCTGGGTCTTGGGAAGGAGGGTGGGGGTCACTGGAATGGAGAAGTTAGACCCGGAAGAGGACGTGAAAAGGCTGGGTGATGGGGTGAGACTGGGAATCGGGATGGAAACGGTGGTCAGTTACAGTACCCAATACCCCAGGGAAGGCCCTCAGAAATGCGTTTCCTGCCAGGGTTGCCCAGTTGGATGGAGGCAGGCGCGAGAGTCCGGATAAAAATCTCTGTCTATGCACGCATAAAGAAAAGCCCGCCAGGCCTCCGTGACGGTTAGAGAGTGTCTAGCAGCAGACTGCTTGAGAGACCGGCGGTCTTAAATAAACACAAGGCTTTTTCTTTGGTCTTTGCTTCCAAGTTTACAATATATTGTTTCCCCTTATTGCTTTTCCTCTAACAACGCTTACTTCATTTTGCTATGGTTTTCCCACGCTGACTCTCCCGGTCTCCAGTTTTTATTCTCAGATTGCAGGCTGCAGGGCAAAGACGATCAACTTTTCATTTTCCACCATGTTCAGTGCACTGTGTGCTAGTGACTAACGCAAGTAATGGAAACCGAAAAAGTAAACCAGGAGGGCCGAACTTCCACTTTCCAAGGAACCTGAGACGACTACTGCATGTAACAAAAGTAAAAAATTATTTAATTCATCACCTTCAGTGTATCTATATTTTATTTGCTGTGAAATGGAAAGATTTATTATCGGAATATGTGCTGCATACTTGACAAAGAAAAGTGCAAACGTGCGAGCAAGCTGTGAGGCAGGTTTTCTGAGTGAATTTGGATGCCGTGTGCAACCAGAGGGATGAAAGCGAAAAACCAGGAAGACACCCTTGCTCAGTGGCTCGGTCTGCGCAGGTCTGTAGTTCGCCACTCTTCCTGCTCCTGACGCAGTGCACACACGCAGCAGCTGCACCGTGCGGAGGGAAGATTGAAGCAGAGCATGGTTTGCCACACAGACTACGCTGCTACTTTTATGACTGCAGAATGAACTGTGCCCCCAAACTACAGATGCTGTCACATTAAAGCACTCGTCACTCGAATTTGCTGAAACAATAGCTTTCGCTAGAATTCGCTCTTTCTGCAAATGATAGCCTTTTAGGAGTTCACACAAATGGATTTATTAGCTTTCACACCGAATAAACAACCAAGAGCTCACTATGCAGATCGGCCCAAAAGCTGTGATTGAGGATATATTTCCAGTTTTTATGGCAACATCCTTTACTTTTATGTTCTCCCCTCTCTCGAGTTGATAAATTGAGTTTTGTTTAAAAAATACAAGAAAATGCAACAGAATGAAGCAAGACAATTTCTCATGTTTTTTTAAAACCCTACTCTTGGTGTTTCTTTAGTTTTAATGAATACAAACTTTTACAGGAGCAGAAGTTTTCATGGGAATATTGCTAGCAATGAGGATTCACCAGGTGTTATGGTTTATGTCCATGGGGCCCCCAAGCCTCATGCAATGGTGGAGGCCGCTGAATCTAGCTTCTGTGATTGCTTCATTGTCTAGCACTGGGATTAGTGCTGAGGTTAGCAGTGTGAGTGCTGCGCTCACCCAGGGGTGGAGTCAGCACACAATATAAGGGAGAGAAGAAGGCGTGCTTCTCTCTCTTTTGCACTGTTTGCTCTTGCTGTTTGCAGCTGCCATAAATGACTGCCCCTCAGCCACACCACCCTGCCTTGGAACCAGCTGAGTATGGACTAAAACCCCCAGAACTGTGAGAAATAAACTTCTCCTTCCTTCATTTTGGGCATCGGGTATTTTGTCTCAGCAATGAGAGAAAAGTAACCAAGACACCAGGGATGGATTATGGCATTTTTAAGAATTACTAAGGGATGTGAATTTAAATGTCGTTTAGGATAGGTTGCTTACATATAACTACTCTTCCCACAAGGTGTTTTGCTTACTTGTTTTTTCTTTTGAGGGTGGTGGTTGATGTTCTTCAGAAATATACAAGCATAAAAAACTTTTATATTTTAAGAGCACGTGGTTTTGTCAATTAAAAAATTGTTGTTTCATGAGCAAAAATGCTTTTAAAATACAGGAAGAAGCCAGGTGTGGTGGTATACACCTGTAATCCCAGCATTTGGGAGGCTGAGACAGGAGGATTGCTGAGAGTTTGAGGCCAGTCTGGATTACAAAGTGAGCTCAAGGCCAGCCTGAACTGCATAGTGAGACCCAGTCTCAAAAAGACAAAAACTAAACTAAACTAAACTACACTAAAGGGAAAACTTTTATAAGTAGAGAGAAGAGAGAAGAGGGATAAATGAAAAGCAAGGAATAAAGGCTAGAAACTGAGCTTTCTAGGGACACAGCAACAGATACTCAGTGTGCAAAGGGAGAGGCTGCTGAGCCCCTGACGATCACATTTCACTTGTGACAAAAGCCAGGTGTGGATTTCTGGGAAGATGGTGGAACAGTAAGCAGCAGAGCAAACAGTCTCTCTGAGAGACACAGTCCAGATGCTGGAATATAGCATCATGGGGAAGACAATAAGGAAGGAAGTGGGTCCCCTGGACTAAGGAAGAATCTAGAATGTGAATTGAAATCCACAGAGAGAGTAAAAAGAAACACTTAAATGAAGAAGGTGGTAGCTGGCAGCACCTTAGCCTGGAGCCAGACTCACTGTGTGAGAGGAGCTGTTGGAACCTGGGGATGCAAGGTCACAGTAACAGTAACGGTGGCTGCTGGCAACCCCAGAGGCCTCTGCAAACAGACGTAGTGGTGCAAGAGAGTGGTGGACATGGAAAACTGCACTGGCTGGCAGTGAGTGCAGAGGACTCAGTCCTCCCACGGGAGAGAGAGATTGGCTGGGAGCCATTTTGGAGTTGGGCAGGAAAAGCCTGGAACCGAAACTGCTGCCAGCTTCCTCCAGCAGCTCCAGGTTGGGTGCAGATCCATGGAAATTGCTTAGACTGAGTCCCGCCCCCATGTGCATTCTAGAGGTCATTGCGTAGGTTCCCTGCCAGCTCAGGTCCACAGGCCCTGGCCAGCTGCACCCCTGTGCACACTCCAAGGGCCATTGTGGGCTATTACCCAGCTCAGTCCAAAAGCACAAGTGGCCCCGCCCCTGCACAAAAGCTATAGGGGAGCCAGCCCAGGCTGGATAAAATCAACAGACAGACCTGACCCACACACTGAAGGACCCCCATTAGACACCTGTAGCCAGCTGGCACTGCCTAGAAAAACCAGTCTCACTTCAGAGAGATTGTAGCCAATGCAGGAAGTGTCTGGGACCCCACTACCCACATGTACGGAAGAACCCAGGAATATGTCAAGATGAAGAAGGAAAAGGCAGTCTCTGGCTTCCAACCCAAGCAGCGCAAATCCATGAGAGGTAAGCATGGAAGAGATTGGGAGTCACACACCTGAAATGTCTGAAGTGATGTCATCTGAAGTAAAGAAACAACTTCATGAGGCTATAAGAGAAATTAGAGCAGAAATACTATTTCAAGTAAAAGAAGAAATGAAAAACATAATAAAAGAATTGCTAAGCACCTCTAAAGAAGACACAGATAAAAAACAGAGGAGCATAGAAAAATGAGGGAAACCGTGAACGAACAACATAAAAGCGAGGTGCTGCCTTGCGAAAGCCTCGAATGGCTACACCGCTTATGTAAGTGGATTCCACTTCACTTTGCATTCATGTTTGTTTTTGGAGAGTGGGAGGTGGGAAACTCAGGACGTGGATGTTTCCCCCACATGGCTTCTGTCCTGCCGCACCTCAACTGCCTGCTGTGGGCCCACCTTGTCCCTGAGATAGACAGGTGCGCCATGACTGGGAGGAAGGATAGGTCTAGTGTTTACATTTCCTTGCAGCATGATTCAGCAAGTGACGATAACCATTTTATGGATTTTTTAGTTAACAGAGTATCTTACTTAAACCAATACATTGCACTTTGCTATGGTTAAAATCAGATTACCAAAGCTAAGGGGTTTTGATATCTTTTCTCCTGTCTCTGTTCTACTCCACAATCCAGGGTTCTAGCGGTACCTGATCTCCACTAGATCGCCAGTCCTTGTTTTCAGAGCAACCTCAACCCGGCAGGATCAAAACAGAAGATAAGAAAAATTAAAAACTGTCTGTAAAATGCAGGGTCTGGATCCAGTGTTACAGAATCAAGATTTTTCCATAGGGACTTCCCTTAATCAGCAGCTGTTTTCTGCAAGCACCAGTGAAAAGGCACTGCCATCAGTGTCTGCCTTACATTGCTCTCCAGGACACAGGGGAGCAGAAATGAAGTAAGGAAAGGCAGAGAACATTTACCTTCCTCTTCCCACGGAGGAGCCGCTCTCCGCAGTGCAAGCCAGACACCCACAGGCCCATGCCTCCGGATCAGCATGCTGAGTGCAGGGGGAAGCTGTCTGTCTCACACAGTTACACTTTCCACGGCTTGGAGCAAGCTTTTTCTAGGTTGTAGAAATTATACAAACTCTCTCTATATACTATGTGTATGGACATGTGTGTTTGTGCATGCTGTGGAATATGGCACTTTTTCTGTTGCATATTTTCTCAGGCTTTGTGCACATACAGTGAAAAATGAGTTGATTCCATGTAGACCTTTCCTATTAGAGCACAATGCAATGCATTTTATTCTTATTAACTCAGAAAACTGCAGAATAACCCTTTGTGTGATCTCTTCTTAAATCTCTATCTTGTAAATTAGGCACCAGAGATACTGGGAGTTAGTGTGATTTATTAAAAATTCTGAAACTAGTACTGCAACTAGTACAGAAGCTAGTACTTCCCCATGCAGTGAGGGGAAGTGTGGGGACGGATGGTTCAGCCAGGCTACTTGTGGTCAATGGGAATTGTTTACCAAGCATCAGGTCATTCTCTTAACTTATTATAAAACTTGCTTTACTATTAATCTTGACTCATTGATGCCTTCAGACCCAAAAGTTAGACACTCTTGTAAACAAGTGATCTTAGAGACCTATGCAAGCAGGTGGGACATCAGTGACCTGCTCCTCTGAGATACGGAGGAGGTATGGTTCACTGATGGAAGTAGCTTTGTCCAAGAAGGACATCAAAAGGTTTGTGCAGTCATCTGTTCACAACAGGTCCTTGAAACTAAACCTTTTCCTCAGGAACTTCTGCTCAAAATGCAGAACTAGTAGCTCTTACTTAGGCATTGATATTAGGAAAAGGCAAGAAGCTGTATATTTTTACAGACTTCAAATATCCATTCAGGCATACATATCCATGTGACAATTTGGAAAGGAGATTGCTAGTAACAATCATCAATGAAATAAGCAGGAAATTCTACAACTCTTAGAGGTAGTCTATCTTCCCAAGTAGTTCGCCATCATTCATTGCATGGGATCCCAAAGAAACATGTCTAAAGTCTCCTTGGAAAATCAAAAGGCTAATAGGTAGGCAAGAAAGGCAGCCAAATACTCCCTTACGACCCTAGCCTTGTTACCAGCTCCTAAGGAACCATTCTGATACTTTCTCAAGGGGTTCACTGACAAGCTGCAAAAACTTAACAAGAGAAGTGGTCACTAAAATTTTTATTGCACTAAGAAGAAAGCTAGTCCTGAGAATCTCTGGAAAGTCTGAGGCTCCTCTCTAAAACGCAGGACTCCGGTATTTCTCTGGGTGCTGATAACTAGACTTACGAATAACCTGATTCACCACAGCTTAAAGAGAGGCCTGTGTCAAGGCACCTGTTTTGAGTTAGACTCAGTATGTGGACAATACTGTTGAGTCAATGGCTCACAGGCTCTTGATGATTTATCTAACCTTCTTCTTTGCCATACTTTTTCCTCCACAAGATGGGTGGAAATCTGACCTGCTCCTCTTTTTTGGGTTCTACGTCCCTGAGATTACAGTAGTTTCTTTCTTTCTGCCTTTGATCACACAGCTCAATAATCACTAACTCTCTTTTTTTATTGTCTTCTGACCAGTTTTCTTTCTTCAAACCAGCTAGTGAGCCACAACGCCCCAAGTTAGTTGGAGAGTACACAGTCTGCAGTAGGCGAGGTCTGCAGTCCTTCCAGCTGGGGAGTCTATGGAACAGAGACACCTGACTCCCTCACAGCCCTGTTAAGCGTTATGAGCATGCACGTCTGTCTGGGGAAATGAGACCGAGATAACTAGGGAAACGGGCGTGACCTGCTAAATGCAAAACCCCAGGACTCGTGTGCAGAGCAGTTCTCAATGGCCTGCACGTGGACTTCTCAGCAGAATGTGACCAGGCTTTCAGTCAGATGGCCAGGACCTGACGTCAGCTTGAGAGGTTGGTGGTACAGAGAGGACCATCCGCACCGAGCTTTTGCCACTGTGTTCACTCTTGCACAGACCAAACTCACTCTGCAAAGTCCGCTTCTTTTCCTATTTTTAATAAAAGCTTGCTATTGTTTGCACTCGTCTTGACTAATTCTTTACTCAGGACATAAAGAATGTAGAAACCTCCTTCAAGAGGCTGAGGCAGGAGGATGCTGCAAGTTCAAGACTGGCCTGGGCTACATAGTGAGTTCAAGTCCAGTCTGAACGACATAGCAAGACTCAGTCTCAAAAATATGACCTCCAGAAGGAGACTCTAGCACCCTAAGACCCAGTAATATTTATAGTGTAGTAATTAGGCCTCTTCCTATGTGTGAGAAATAAGACACATTAGCAAAAGTGTCATTGTGAAGTCTATCAAGCAGATAATCTAAGTCATTACAAATTGCTGAAGGTTCTGCTGCATTCGGGGGACAGTACTTACTTAACTTTCCTATTCGAGTAACAACTCTCCAGTGTATGCCTTCAAATATTTTTATTTATTAACATTTTAATGTGGGAACTGATATTACACTTTAAAATACAAAACGGATACAAACATTTGTGCTTAATCTGAATATTGTTTCCAAATAGTCCCAAAAAGTCTTATTAGAAAAGTAAATGTTTCTTAACATGTTTTACTGCTGGGCTACACTGTGATCATGAAGAAAAATAAAGCAGTGTACTGATCAATTTTCCCACATACTTGGTATCTGTGTTTCCAAAGTGAGCACTATCCATATACTTGGAAGGAACATGTTTTATAGCAACACAAATGTAGATCACATAATCGGTGCCATGGGATCAGCCCTCCTCTGTGTAACTGAACTTGAGCAATACCCCAGGGTCAGTCCTCCCAGGAGAAGCATAAATAAAAATAACAGAGACCCAGGAAATTCTGAAAGTGCCAGGGCAGACCATGCACACGTTAGACACAGTGGCCCAACCTACAGTAACCTTTTCACAAATGAAATGAACTTCATTAGTAGAGCATCCATGTGAGCTGCATGTCATACTTCTAACTATTACAGAGTAAATTATGGGAAAGTCCAGTGCACTAGAAACCATTGAGATGACTCAAATGTACCCAGAAAGATCCAACCACAAACACCACAGGTGGGAGGCACATTTTTTTAAAATCTAAAAGCCTAACTGGTATTCATTTGACACCACCACTTCTCTCCCCACTCATGACACAGTTTTGTATCTGATGGGAGGAACCCACTAGCTCAGAGTGCACCTGTGCCTGGTAGCATCGATAAATATGGTTACTTTTAATATTATGTGCATAACTTGCAATTCTTTGCTCACTGTGCAGAAGAATCTTAGGTCTACCTCTCAGGAACCCGTCTGTTATGGTTTGTGTCTGGATGTCCCCTCAAAACTTCCTGCAGACATAGTTTTTTTTGAGGAGGCTGAATCTAGAGTATGTGCTTGATTCGTACTGCCATGCTGGGTTAAGGTGCTGGGATGAAGGGTGGGTGATCGCCAGATGAGTGCACTGATTGGATTAGCACCGCCTCTAATCCCAGTAGATTGGATATAACATAAGGGACAGAAAGACACTTGTCTCTCTCTCTTGCTACTTTTGCTGGCTTCCACTGCCATGAACTGGTGCCCATCCGCCATGTGCCACCCTGCCTTGGAGTCAGCTGATTGCAAACTGAAACCTCTAGAAACTATGAGCCAAGTAAACCTTTCCCCTTTAACTTTGGGTGTTGGGTGTTCTGTCTCAGCAATGAGAGAAAAGTAACTAAGACAGCATCACACACTTTATCAGTACTAGCTTGGTGTGGCAGTACACACCTGTAACCCCAGCACTCAGGAGTCTGAGGCAGCTGTGAGTTCCAGGTCAGCCTGAACTAAAGAGTAAGAACCTATGTCAAAAAATTATTAATATAGAATGTAAAAATTTTATATATTTTATGAGATTAGTCAAGTAGTTTTATTAAATCATGGGTTATATTTACTTTAAAATCCTTATTTAGTGTCCCTAAACCAAGTGGGAACACAACTGCCACTAATTAAGTCTTATACTTTACATGAAGAATCACTTTCAGAGGGGAACAGTAAGTGACCCCTGTATTCCCTGGGTACATCCTGTGCCAACTCAGAGACAGAGGCTAAGACATGTGCAGGTAGAGATAGATGTATCTGTACCATTAGCAACATAGACACAGGTGGCTAGTTGTAACCATAGACTCAATCACAAAGATCTAAAATATTAGGAAAAAAAAAACCATGTCTCTATGATCATATGCATGTTCTATTTTCTTGATATAATTCCCTAAATGACACAACTAAGAACTATTTACATAGCACTTACAAGATATTGCATGTTATATGCAATATACAGATGATTTAAAATATATAAGAGGATGTAAGTAGGCTACATGCAAATACTACAGAATTTTATGTAAGGACCATGAGTGTCAGCATATTCTGATATTCAGGATGGTTCTGTGAACCAATCTTCCACACATATTGTGCAACAACTGCCTATGAAAATGGATTTCATACTGAACAATAGAGATGATCTTTCTATCCTTTCAGTTGCAGAATTGCTGACCACAAATAGCGATGAAGACCACCCTTTTAAAATTTAAGGTGGAGAAATGTCAGCACAAGCAAGCAGAATAAGACTTTCAAAAAAAATTTTTTTAAATGATGAAAGCAGCAAGAATACTGGGGGAAAAAAGACATTTTTGAAATCAACTTTTGATGTTTGGAAATTTGTCAAAAGTTTTTAGCAATCTAGTTTGCACTTATTCAAGAAAAGCAGCTGAATCATGGGAAAAAAAACCTCTAGGCTTGATATTTTTAACTTGCCCTTCTCCCAGTGTTTCCTCTACGATGCTGTGGCTGCCTTGAGAACCAGTGGCCCACAGTGACAAGCTGCTGTCCACCAGAGGCCATGAGATGGGATTGGAGTCTTTTGAATCCCATTTCCAGAGACATTTCATTACTTGACATCTTCATCATTCTCGAAGGGCTCTGTTCACAAGGATATTTTTGCTAAACCATTGAGACTCACTCATTGTGAGTAGCCTTTTCCATGGGATTTTTCACAAAAACAACGAGAAAATTTGGTTCTGGGATCAAACTCGACCTGGCATTTACCAGGATTGAGCTGCTGAGTTAAGTCCCCAGCCCCTACAAGAGAAAATTTTTGAATACTACAGCTACCTAAGGGCGTAGACTACAGGACCAAAGAGCAATACTCTATCCAAATGTTTAAAGGAAAGAGAAGGGGAGTTAGCTGTCCAAAACAAGCTGTAGATAACTGATACATTCCTGGAAGTTTAGAAGAACCTGAGAACAGTTTGGAATCAGGTAGCAAGGCGATCAGTTACAACAATGACCCATACCAAGAGCAGCAAGTAAGTTCATGCAACGCAGCTAAAGGGAAGAGTGGCACCAGCTCCACTATGTCCCTACCCCCATGGAACGGCACAGGAAGAAGTGTGTGGATCCACGCAGGTGAGACTGTGGGAGCTGGCAGGACAGGCTCACCAATCAGATGAGAAGCGTGGTCCAGTCCCACCTAAGAGTGCCCTAGTCTGGAAGGGAGGAAGCCTCTAGGAAGGAAGCTCAGATGGTGCCTGGAGGTGACCCTGCTGAGGACTCTGATCGGGCAGCCTCTGCGTGGACAGCCTGGCCCGGGGATGCTCACACCATGCGGGGCGGTCTATGCACAGAGGTGCAGTGATCCTCCTGCACATTTCTTATGGAATTTTTCAATACATTCATAGAAATTTTAATTTTTTTATTTAAGCAGAATATTATAAACAGCAAGAGGTCAAACATAAAAAGTGGTTCCTTCTAAGGTAAAAGAGGGGGAAAAAAGTATATTGAGAGAAACAGTATGGCCCATTTTTTAAGTATGGGCATTTATTTCTTAAGAAGTTTTGGCGTGGATGGAATTCCATCCACCTGCAGATCACAGACAAAACTTGTCCCTGTACCATCCATCCCTGGCCAACTCAACGCCGATGGGTTCTGTACAATGGCCACAGTCACCCACTAACTCCACGTCCACTCTATGTTTGCTCCCCTGGGCACAGGGCAGCAGAGTTGCTGACCAGCCAACTGACCTGATTGTGGATGAGTTCACTGCCCCAGGAGATAAGGTAAGTCCCTGAAAATCAGCATCTCCAGGCAGAAATAATGAACCCAGCCAGCAGAGCTATTCCCAAGTAAAACCTACTGCTATTTTAAACTGCAAAAATAGTGTGGGTCTTTACTCTGAAAATGACTCCTGGCTGACAAGTTAGAGGTGGAATAAAAAGTGCAGTGCTTGATACAGAGTCAGAGAATTTTTAAACAGATACCATTCTGGGGAGGGGCTAATTGCTTAAATCTGAGCCACAGAACAACTCCGCTTCAGGGTTTCCAGTGTTACCCTCCCACACTGACTGGGTTAGAAGCAGCCGTGGGAGACAGCCACAGAGAGGATGTGGGCTGGACACAGACCCCCGAAAAGTTCAAACTCAGGTTGAGAAGGCCACAAGCCCAACTACTGGTGCTGAAGAACCAGATCCAGTAAATGCGACTTTCAGAGGTGGCCAGATCTGAAAGTGATGGTGTTAAGCCTGGAAGTCCGCTTGAACCCTCATCAGAGGCCAGCGGGGTGATTGCTGTCCTGATCCACCCCATGAACGAGAACATGCCTCAGCTTAGACAGCTGCCGCAGTCTGTGGTGTATGGAGAGAGAGCGCTCTGGGGAAAAGCGGGGGGCATCTCGCAGTTCCACAGGTGATGAAGTGAGGTGGAGAAATTCATGACTTGCTGGATTCCAAGACTGGGACGCTAGAAAGAAACCACATAATCAAAAATACAGAGAATTTTTTTTCATTCAATTATGTTATTTCTCATTCTTTTATTGGTTTTGAGTTTGTTCTTTTTCTTTTTTCTCCCTTTGATACTTTTTTTCCTTCTTGGTTTTCTTTTATCCTTTCCTTTCCTTTCCTTTCCTTTCCTTTCCTTTCCTTTCCTTTCCTTTCCTTTCCTTTCCTTTCCTTTCCTTTCCTTTCCTGTGCTTTGCTTTGCGTTGCTTTGCTTTTCTCTTTTTCTTTTTTCTTTTTCCTTGCCTATTCTGTTACTTTTATCTAATACTATGAATTTCATTTTACTCCTCAACTGAATATTTTATCCCAATTTTCTCTCCTTATTTTTTCGGTTACTTTTTCAAAGTCTACCATTTTTCATTCACTGGTTCCCTCCTGCCTTGATCTTTGCTTCATAAAACATTAATAGACATAATATGAGTTGAACAAAACCCTCCAAAAATAGACTTTGTAGATGTCTGCAGAGTACTCTCCCTAACAAAAATAGAAAACATTCTATACACAGAACATTTTCAAACATGGACCACATAGAACAAAAAGCATAGCTAAATAAATGCAAAAAAATCAAAGTTTTCCTACGCATATTATCAGATCATAGCACAACGAAACTAGAAATATTCAGTGGCAAAGTGAAAACATAGAATTTATGTATTGTTTTGTATCATATTACAGCACTGTAATCATTTTTATTTGAATGCTTTTGGATTGTGAAATAAATCATCTGAGTTTCTATTATTTTTTATGCAGAAATTGACTTTGATACACAAGAGTTTTGGATTACAAGCATGTTTCCAGAATGAAATATGCTCACAAAACAAAGTTTTGCTTTATCTTGTGCACTCATAGGTGGTGTTTTTGGAAGGTAGCTGTATCGTGTGTGTGGTACTGGACCACGGGTGTGCGGCACTGGCTAGTCCACTAACGGGCATACAGCCGGGTGTGAAGCTGGGAGGGGAAGCCTGATGGGAAGGGCAGATACCGGTGGGGCTGGTCTGTAAGGGTGGGTGTACACATCCTCCTCCCTTGATGCTGCTCCCTTCCCACCTGCCACGCCATGAGCTCTCTCCTCTGCCGTGCTGCCCTGCCTTGGAACCAGCCAGCCATGGACTGACATCTCTACACACATGGGCTGAAATAAACCTTTCCTCCTTTAGCTTGTTTGTGTTTGGTATTTTGTCCCAACAATGAGAAAGTAATTAAGACCACTTTCTCTACAGTCTACTGTATCAGGAACCCGGCCAAGATTCCCAATCTCCCAAATGAATGTATGGCGAAGGTTTAAATAAATGAGACAAGTGGTATTTTAGGGCTCTAGGAGGATCAAAACCCTCTAACAGAGTTCGAGGCTCTGGGGGCTGAGACAAGGAATGTCTCTGGGTGGCCCATACTTATTAGGTCTTCCAAAAAAAAGGAGACGGGATATTGAGGAAAGGGCAGGATCTGAGCATGACCTTGGGAGTGGTTCAAGGGCTTTTCCAAGTAACAAATTATGTCAGTTTAGTAGAAGTAGGAGAAAATCTCCAGGGGCCATTTCACCACAGGAGTGAGATGCCTGCAGCTGCAGTCTTTATTTCGTTAATTGAGCTTGGAGCAGCTGTCCTCAGCTGTGGTCTTGTCTTGCCCTTGGAGTCTCCTTGTTCTCCGGCCAGCCATGCCCCGGCCATGCCACAGCCTGCACGTGTGTTCAACTTCCAGCTTCAATGGCTTCCAACACTACTGCATAATATTTTTAATTCTTTTAATGTGAATTCAGGGCCAGCGATATAGCTCAGCAGCACAAGCACCTGTCTGGCAAGTACAAGGTCCTGAGTTCAATTCCCAGTACCAAAAAAAAAAAAAAATTCAGACTTAAGCCACTGTCCTAGTCCAAATCAGCTGCTACAGCTGAATACTACGGTCCCGAAGAACACTCAAATGTGTCACTCAGAACTATGGAGGCCAGATGTAGTGGTTCACTCTTCCAATCCTAGTGCCACAGGAAGCCAAGCAGGAGGACCACAAGTTGGAGGCCAGCTCGGGCAATTTAGGGAAAACTTGTCTAAAGATTAAAAAAAATTTTAAAAGGCTAGTTTAGCTGAGCACTCCTCATGTTCAAATTGCAGTACCAGAACCAAAACAAAAAACAAAACTAAAGAAAAACTGCCAATACTGGGAGGTCTAAGATCAAATTCCTATTTGCAAGTGTGGAGAATGAGAGAATTTGAAACACTTTTCCTAATCAATAAAAAATCCTACATTCCAGGCATAATAGGACTTCCTCCTTTGGCTGTTGGAGAATCATCTTAATGATACCTTCATTAATTTATCTCCTCGAGCATTGTTCTTCTTGAATTCTGGCTCTCTTCTTTGTTTCCTGAGATAATCTAACTTTTTTGCTGCCCTCTAAATGTACACCTTAAGTGAGTTCTGGGGAAAAATTATCGTTTTAGATCTATAGAATTTTATACGGTTCTTCCTATCATGCAACTCTGAATACCTAATGTACAGACTCAAATGTGCAAGCAATTCCCTCATCTCTCAAGTAAATTCCAAACCTAGAGATCCCAACTGACTGTCCAGTGACAATTCATGTGGCTGCTTTTTTCATTTTGAACCTTTGCATTTTGCTATACTTGGGCTTTTGTGTGCATTGGGTCAGGTCTAAAGAAAAGGAAAAAGCATGGAGAAATCTGTCCTCAAAGCTTCACCAGCTTGGCTCCCATGTCAAGACCAATACTCTCCTGTGTGGAGGACCTCCTGGATGACTCTCCTTGAATACAGAGCAATTACCTCCACTTTGGCTAAACCTGGTCCTGTCTCCATGTGCTGATGTGTACGGAGCTGGCTAAGCCATTTCCTTTTCCCTTCAGTTGACTCTAAGCAATGTAACTAGGGCTGGATGAGGTGCTGATGCATAATCTTTGAAGCCAGGTGACAGGGTCTGTTTCCCCACCCCAGTGTTTCTCTACACATGACTGAGCTGGGAAGGATGACAGAGCCACCACTCCAGGGCTGTCCACTGGGTTCAAGCCTCAAGACAAGAGACTGTGACTTCCCAGGGCAAAGAAGTTTGCACATCAGAAACTGAAGCACCAGCCTGCATACATTAAATGCTACCTCGACTGTGTTATGCAGATTGGTCTTTCTGCATGCCCTTCTCTCTGCATATTGCAAAGGTGCTTTCTGGCCTGGACAGCCCAACTCTTAGCACTCACATATGTCCCGCCGTTCTCGCAGTCACTCATCCTCAAGCCACTCCCTTCTTTACAAATTAATAAAATCTGGGTTAGGCCCTAAGTTGAGGCCTTTGTTCCAATGAACTTTCATCATGGCTGGACTTAGAACGCTGCCCATAATTATAAATATGTCTTAGTGTCTTTATTCTCACTGTGGGTTGCACTGGAAGTGGTAGATTGAAATTAACTCACTAGAATTCCAATAACATTTCCATGGGATTACAAATTTCAACTTCCCAGACAGTAATGAGGACAGAAAAGGGTGCTTTGTACTCCTGCAGTCTGAGTTTCCATCACTGGAGCCCGAGTCCACATGGAGCACGCATCCACACGTATCCTCAGTGCACAGGAATGAAAGCACTGCATCCAGTTTTACAGCAGTCTCTCATTTGGTAATATAGCTCCAATTTCCTCAGGGAGAGGAATTTCTGCTTCTCTCACAAGACTTTTTTTGTATGATATGGGTGCCAAAACTTGAGACTTTGAAAGAAGTTTTTGCATTATAGAATTTATGTGCTGTTATGGTTGATACATTGTGTCAACTTGAAAAGTTTAGAAGTTTAACTGAGAGACTCAGCAGGGAGCCAGGGTTCTTACTTTGTAAATATCCTCATCCTGTGCAAAGGAAGGCAAGGAAATTTTGTGAGTGCTACCCTGAAAGGGGGCAGGGGTGGTAGGTTGTGTACAACATAAGGGAGGAGAAGAGGTTTTCCCCTGTTGCTCCCTTTTGCTCTGGCTGCTGCCTTGAAGTGTTGCCCCAGTGCCATGCCACCTTGCCTTGGAGCCAGCTGATTATGGACTGAAATCTCCAGAAACTGTAAGCTAAATAAACCTTTTCTTCCCTAATTTTGGGTGTTAGGTGTTTGTCTCAGCAATGAAGAAAAGTGACCAAGACATGTGCTTTGTCTAGAGCTGTATCCTAAAGAGAAAACTGGTAACAGGGTGATTTGGGCAGATTCCAAGGGACAGGTAAATTAGATTCCTGCACAAGAAAGCCCTCCAGGAACAGTGATGTGCTGCTCTGAAATGGGTTTATATTAGCATGTCAGTTAATATGCCTTGTTATTTTAGAAAAATGTAAATTATTAACTGGAGAAGAAAAATAATATTTTTGATAAACTGAACTTGGTTCTGTTGAGAGCAGGTATTGAATTATCCAGAGGTGTTCCCTAAATTGGAGATGAAGTGGGTAGTTGTGGACTTGAAATGAGTGACAATGAGTGGTACTTTGTGACAAAATTATGCAGAACTTTAATCTTTTATATACCATTTATGCCCCAAAATGCAGGTGGCCATGGAATGGAAAGGATTATTTCTGAAGAAGTGTTTTCAAGACAATGACACTTCATTAAATCTCTTTTGTTTCAAAATATATCCTTCTTTCAAGTCTACATCTGAGTAATATCAGGACTGTGCACATTCAGAGATTATAGAAATTGTTTTTTATTTACTGTTATTACTCCTAAATGAAAAAAATCATATAATTAACAAAACATTTGAAATAAAAAATTGAAAGCAATGGTAAGCAGTTGTGTTTTCTTGTTTGCAAAATACATAATACATTTAAAAAAGTAATTCGGACCATAATTAACTTCAGGTTGCCCAAAGGGATAAGGGAAAATTAGTTGATATTGTAAATACTCTTTTACATGCACAGTGTATTTTAAGTTGTCTTTTTTACAACCCAGGTACTTCTTATTAGATAAAAAAACTAGTATTCAGTCATTGCTTTAAAAGTTTAAATTTCCTTCAGACATGTTTGGAATTAAAATACGTTTCGAATTTAATTAGAAGTAGAATGAAGATAGCATTATGGCCATTCTTCATTATTATCGTGCTAAAAATGAGCAATTATTGGTAATTTGTTTATTTGTGTTTTGGATAGGCCAATTCAAGGAACATAGTCAACTGCTTCCCACTTTTGTGTTTTTAAAGTTAGATTTTACTGGCATTCGGGAAGAACATGACTCTGAAAATTAAAGTCATAAATGTAGCCCTGTAGAGTCACAAACTCCTGCAAAGAACGTGAAACCAGTGAGAACAGGGGAAAGAAATTCCCTCAGAGGACCATAAAGTGGAAGGGAAAGGTGTAAACAGATAAAGACAGTGTGTTCTAGCTCACCTAGGAGATTGTAATGTTTTATTATTTTAGAGTAATTGAGGCATTATGATGTTTTTTAAAGGGTCTGCCATTTTGCAGTCTGAAAACAAACCATTTTAGAGTTGAAGTTCATCTGGTAGCATCTTGCCTAAAATGTATCCCTTTCTTCTTTTTTTTTTTAAAGGAAATAAGTTGAATGACCTTTAACTTAGAAATCTGCAATAATGGTATCAATTTTGTTGGTTTAGGCACTAAGAACCTATTGACCTGGCAAGGACTCTACCCCATAGTAATTTTACTGTTCTTTTTAAACCGTTGCTGTTTGGAGTCCCCAGGTTTTAAATGCTCAGTATAACTAGTGTTTTGCGGCATTCTTTAGAATCCAGAGCAGGACATCTTTGTCTTTCATACTAGGTTACACGACTGATCTTAATTCTTTTTAGCAAATCCCTCTGTCAGTAGGATTTATCCTTTCACTGCTCAGAATGACCATGCCAATAAACCATTTTTAGTTAACTGTGGTCTCAGCATTTAAGAACTAAGTGACACCATTGATGTCATATTAAATCTAATACTAGCCTGTCATATTGGAAGCTGTGCGAATGAGGATGGAGACAGAGGCTTTTCGGTGGTGAACTCACAATCACTGTGCAGGGTTGCTCACGGTGGGACCCTCCACTGTCACTGCTGCATCCCCATAGCACTCTAGAAAGATGCGCAGACTGGGAGACACAGCTCTCTCCCTAACTCTTTTTACATCCCTGGACTGTGGATCACATCTATATAAAAGTAATTTACTGTGTTTTCACCATGTCCTAAATTCAAATGAGTATTTTTCACCTCTGACTCTACAAAATAAGGGTTTTGACCAGAGTTCAAGCAGAAAAACCAAAGTGGTATAAAAATACAGATTTTGAAAATTTCAAACAAATAAAATTAATAAAAATATAGTTTTTTGGTAGACTTCATTTTTCAACTAAAGTTCATATGTGATACTCTAATTGTCACAGCTAGACAAAATTTATCCTATAGAATTTTACCTTGTTTCATATGAAATGGTCCTTTATCATTGTATTGTACCACTTTATGTATGAAAATGTGAAGAATGAAAAAGAATTGATTGAAATTCCAATTGGTAAAACAGGATAACCCAATAAATAATATACATGCACTGATTTTTAACTTCATTTTAGGTAATTTCAAAATACTACCTTTTCCAGGAAGTTTTCTATATTGTGGACTTTGTTTGTTTTCATTTTTGTTTTTTGAGACAGGATCTGGTTATGTAGTTCAGACTGGCCTTGAAGTCACGATGTAGCCTAGGCTGGTCTTTACTCATGAAGATCTTACTGCCTCAGCTTCCCAAGTGCTGGGGTTACAGGTGTGCACCACTACATCCAATCAGGAAGTTTTCTAAATAGAAAATACACACTCACACCTCGATATATTTACATAACACAATTTAACATAATACATTTCATTGATAGAAATAAAGTATACAGACTGCCAACCAAGTCTTAGAGACATGCACGCGCACACACACACACACACACAAATGAAAAGCAACATATGTAAATATATATAAGATCACTTAGTGAAAATTTAAATACAGTGCAGCATATAACAATCTTATTTTGTGGCATGATGAATGCATGATTATGACAGTAATGTTTTACTTTTACTATGATAAGCAGAATTAGAAAAATTAGTTTTTCACCTTTACACATGTGCAGAGCAGCTCCTCCCCAAAACTGTTTATGTGTAATCGCGGTATTGCATAACAGTCAGGTCACATTAAAAAGCGTAATTACACACAGGTATACTTACCTTTGCTAACCACTCGTTCCTAAATTGGAGAGACTCTCCTGGATTTTCTGATTGCATGCAGTCTGGGCAGACGTGGAGAGGGAATTGGGAGAAGACACAGGAGGCGCACAGAGGGCCGGGGCGGCTCTGGCCAAGGCAGTGGATTTTGCCTTTCTCCTAGGGCCTCTACAGCGGCGCGACTCTGCGGACCCCTTGGCTCTAGTCCCGGGAGACCCATTTCACACCGTGGCCTATAGACTGCGAGATAATTAAACTGGCTAAGCCAGCTTGTGGTAACTTAATACTGCTGCAGTAGAAAGCAAACAGATTTGGACTATTTTCCATTAAAAATTCTTTCAAGTTTCTACTCATCTCAATGTTTGTAGCCATTGTAGATAGTTTACTCCATGTATCATAAAAGAAAATATTAAAATGTAATAACTGTGTTCATCCATTACAAGTGATTCAGTTACTCATCAAACTAATTATCAGCTACCTCTAAGATTTAGGATGCACAAAATGTTGTTAGTGCATAGACTTTTAACTAGCCTTTCTATTTAAGCTTTGGACACCAGGGTTATCAATCATCATTCCAGGCGAAGTTCTATGATACTTCCAACTTCACTAACAGTTGAACTTGTTTACACTTAATCATGCCTAACTCAAGTACTTCTCACAGCAATATTTGAAACTTATTAGCACTTCGCTTGCTTAGTAGAGAAGTTTCTACAGTTTAGCTGATGCCTTTGAATTAGCATGAAAGCAAAGCCACAGCATTGAGAGCCTCAGGCCCTCATCCTTACAAGCAACATCGCCAAGCAGTTGTAATGGAGCTGCGAGGAAACCCCCGAACCGCAGGGCCTAAGCAGCAAGTACTTACGTTTTTCTTGCTTTTGAGTCTTTGGGTGGCCTCTAGTTTGACTGACCTATGCAGGACTTACTTGATCTTAGCTAGGCTCAAGGCTTCAGGTCAACTTTAAAATTTCTTGAGAGGTCTCCCCTGTTCTGGGGATTGACGGTTATCTAGAGCGTGTTGTTTGCGGAGAGAAAGCAGGAGCCCGAGTAGCTGTGCCAGATGACACACACACATCTGAAAAGCTGCACACATCTCACCGTCCAAGCAATTCACGTGCTCAAGGAAAGGGCAAGAGCTATACTCTGTACTCCACTGTGAGTCAGTGTAAAGCCAAGCGGCGAAATAATAGGGATGTACGACAAAATATAGAAAAATAGGGAGGGATTGAAAACATTCGTCAAAGTTATCATGAATTAGCACTACTTCTGCTCTTGGCACTTAACCTTGCTGTTACACTTTGGTTGTTTTGTTTTGCTTTGCTTTGCTTTTGGTAGTAGATGGATTGAATCCAAGGTCTTTGCAGTGAGCTGCGTCTCTACTCTCTCACTCCCACCCCTTTCTGAGGCAAGGTAAGTTACTCAGGCTGGACTCAAGCTCAGGATTGTCCTGCCTCAGTCTCCCAGAGTACTGGAATGACAGGCACGCACCACCACGCCCCACTACATCCTCTTATTATTGATGCTTCGGTGATCTTTATAAGATTTCCTTTTACCAATAAAGGAAAGAGTTGTAAACTAAACACTTTACAAATAACTACTCTGAGGTCACCTTTTGTCAAGTCTTTAAGGACTGTAATGGCCCAGCTGTGTTCTGACATTTGACTTCTAGTCGAGAAAGATTGAATAATCTTATTACACAGTTCCAAATGTTCTTTATCAATGATTTGATTTAAATGTTAATTTATATCATTATGTCATTCCGTTAAGCTAGTGTTTGGATGTTCTTATTGTGGTCTTATATTGCAAATTAAGCTGATACCCTCTGTATTTTATTTAATTCACTTGTTACATTTCTCATAGGAAGAGTAATAATATATTTGATTTATGTGCAGAAAATAGAATTTGAGGCAGTTATGCCCTGAGCTAGAATACAGGCCCCTTAGGAAAACACTTAGCATGACAGTTGGAGAACACTATTGTTTATTCTAAAACTGCCTGGAAGACTGTCTTTCCCAAGTCATCCTTAACACTCATGGCTGTAATGATAGACATTCTTAAATACTCAATGGAGCAAGCTGTTTGACTTTATTTCATCCCATTAACACTGTTTTAGACACTTGAGTTATGGTAGGCAGAACTCTTTGTTTTATATGAAAGCTTTCAGAAAGTATATCTTTCCACATCTTCTCTGTACTTGTATGGCAAAAACAAAATGTTTCTTTTTACAAATTGTAGTTCAAAAGACAAACTGCTAGAGAGTGGCAAATTGATTTTGTCTCAATAGGTATGTTTCCTAATTTAATTCTAATTTTGATGCCATAACAGCATTAATCTTTGTAATAATCAAGATTTGTAGATCACATAGGACTGCACAGTAATAACAAAATAATATTTTAAATGAATAAAATCATAGAAAACGATACAAATAAATATGAAGATATGAAGCCTATTGTATTGATTGAGTTTATCAATAAAATAAAGTTCTCCTAAATAAGATCAAATTTAAGAGTTCACAAAATATACATGCACACACACACATTCTATGACGGTATCAGCCTTCATTCCAGGTGTGTTGTATACAATCATAGACAGCACCTTTGAGGTAAATCTCATTATAAGGCTTTTGGCTTTTTCTGACTAAACGGTGAAGAACGATTAACACAGATCACACTGCATCAGTGCTAAGCCCGGAGCTATCTGTGGTCTTTGAATCTCGTCCACGGCACAGTGTTGCCTCTGTGTGAAAAATGACCCACACAATTGTGTAGAGCGCTGCTCACTCATGGCCAGCGACCTTAAATATTATGCAGGAAATCAGAGGAAAACCAGAAACCACGAGAGCTTCCCTATCACTGAACCCGTGATAATGGAAAAGACTAGAACTTCTTGTTACCTTTTATTCCTAGGGAGGTTGGCTCTATCAAAAAGATCAGTTATTCAGATTCATTCAGATTTAATATTAACAAAATTATTAAGCAGATAACTTAGGTAATCTACAGTAATTTTTAAGTTTCACTTTAAATTCTTCTGCTCATTGCAATTTTTATGGAAATATTTCATGTGTTTCAATTGGCACAACTGGTTGAGCAGTTCTTTGTACCCTTAATAAAAGAACACAGCTACCCTATGCCAACGAGTTAATTTAACAGGGAAACCCCATATGTAATTGTTAGAAATGAATGGATACGGAGCAAAAGATATGACCTAGAACCAAAGAACTACTAGAGTAAAGCATGAGAAACCTTAGGATTGGTCCTGGCAGAGATCTTTTTGGGTATGACCCTAAAAGCAAAGGCAACAAAAGCAAAAATAAGTAAAAGAGAATACATGAATTAAACAGCTTCTGTACAGCAACAGAAACATCAGCAGAGGGAAGAGACAGCCTATGGATAGGGAGAAAAATACGTGAATACTACATATCTGATAGAGGGTTAGTACAAAAATATAAATGAAGACCCCAACTCAACAGCAAGAAAACAAGCAACTTGATTAAACAATGGTTAAAACAAGACAAGCACATGGCAAACAGTTATGTGAGAAAATGCTCATCTCTCCAATCAAGCAAAGTCCAATTTGAAATCATGATTTCACACTTATCAAAAAGACAAACAATAATACTTATTGACAAGGATATGTGGAGAGCGAAGCCTTGTACAATGTTGGTGAGTGCATTAGCTTTCTATCACTACTATGGAAAACTTGAATTAATTAACTTACAAAGAGCAAAAGGTTGTTTTGGCTTATAGTTTCGAAGGTTTCAGCTCAGGATTACGTGATCACATCTCTCTGGACTTGTGGCAAAACCAGATGTCATAGTGGGATGGGTGATGAAGTGAACAGCTCCCCTGATGAGGCAGCAAATACAGAAAAAGAGGACAGGCCAGTCTTCCAAACCCTTCCAATGTGAGCCCCACAGGACTGCCCACCAGGCCCTTCTCCTGAGGGGCACGGCCCATTCCAACGGAGTTGCCCGATGGCTACTCCTCTAACTCACAAACCTTCAGGGAACATTGAACTTACAAACTGTATGTCAGCACTGCCATCCTGGGAAACAATATACAATGATTTCAGAAATTAAATATAGTCATAATATGCATGATCCAACGTTTTAACTACTGGATATAAGCTCAAAGGAAATCAAAACTTTATGCCAAAGGGATATCTTCACGCCCACATTTTCTGAAGCATTATTCACAGTGGCCATACTTAGAATCGATCAAGGTGTTTACTCGTACAAGTCGAGCACTATCTAGCCATACAAAAGAAAATAAATCTTGCCATCTGTGACAGTACAGATGACCTTGGAGGGCATTGTGCTAAGAGAATACAAGCCAAACACAAGGAGTACCACATGACCTTACTCACGTGTGGAAATAGAGAAAAAGGCAAGCTATTACATCAGCATGGCAGCTCTGGAACTGGGATGTGTGGAGGATGAGGTGGTGTTGGTCAAAGGATACAAAGCTCAGGCTAGATAGGAGAAACAAATGTTCTCATGGTGAAAAGATAACGTGTATGAGGAGATGCATCTGTTAGCTTAATTTTGTCATTCCACAGTGTATGAAATTATCAAAACATTACACTGTAACCAACAAATGTATAATAAAAAAATCTAATGAAAATGCTCATTAAATACAAAAATATAGGCATCACACATTGTTGCTATTTATAAGCAGAGACTATCTTATGGCTAAAGTTATGACGTGTAAAATAAAAAATGAAAATTCAGGGACCTGAGGTAATCTTTCAGGTGGCTGCAGATTCCTCTAATTACAGTGAAAGCACAGACTTCCGAGCTAATTCTGCTAGGTGAACGCAGCCCCTTCCCCTCCCCTCACAGGCTGTCTCTGAGCAATCAATCCAATCGCCCAGCTAGTGGGTGCAACACCTCGTAGGGTCTGCTGTCAGCACCCTATGAAGGAGAGCAGCGAGAAGAGCTGACTCAACCAGCCACTGCCCTGGAAGAATTCTTACACTGACCTGAACACTCCGAGGAATTTGATTCATCACATTATTTTTGTTCTTGAAAGCCTTGCTTGCTATGGATTTTTGGTTCAGAATCTATGAAGCTTGTCTTTAAAAATAATAAGCAAGCAACCAACTGGACTGATCAATGGGCAGCTTTATTGCTGTTGGAATCTTTAATTTAAAAATGGTTGCTTTACTTACTTATTTTTGGTATGGTGTTTTACAGTTTGTTTTCATTATGTGCAACTCAATATCTACATTTAACACCTTCTGAAATTGTGTCTGCTTTGAGAAAGACATTTTCAGGGAAATGCAGGTGGCCAAGGCTCTGGGAGCCTGGGCCCGGTGGCTGCATGGGCGAAAGCGCAGAGCAGACCTCGCGGACAGCGGCGCCTGGAGTGCTGTGTGCTGCTGCCTGTACACACTTTCTGCTTCCCTTGCTCACTGTCAATGCAAGCCTGACATTTTAAGAGGCTATAAAAAGCCAGCTTTACAACAAGAACAACTGTATATAACTTCAGTTCCTCCAGGCCCGATCCTGGGTCCAACGGGCCCATGCCTTGCTTTTCTACTGTAAATGTGTATGTTAGCATTATCGTAGCTGGTTGTGCATCTCATCATTCCCTGAGGGACACAGTAAGCAATCTATGTATTTACACACTTAGTATGATGAGTGACAAACAGTGTGCAAAAGTGTCAAAATGGGATTTGGAACCAGCTTTATGCTCCGGCTACCGTTTTGGGTATGTTTCCATGAGCATCCTGAAAGGTCCAGTAGGCCCATACCACTCCTGAATTAGTTAAAAAAAAAAAAAAGTTTTCTGATAGAAGTACCCTAGCTCAGTACAATGGCACATGAAAAACCAGATTTGCAAGTTTTGGAGGAGGTCAAAAGTGAATCATCAGATTACTCATGTGTGGATGATGAAGATGATCCATTATGGTACATACATGCTTTTAGAACAGGAGTGGTGCGGGTGGATGATGATGACAATGATGACTTTGATGCTGGCCAAGTGAGCCAGTTCCTGTGACAGTGAAATGGAGCAACAATCGACAGATGCAGACACAAGGGAGGCAGACCTCCTTGATTCAGATGATGAAGAAAACAGCAATGTGAGTACACATTTGACTAGTAGAAATGGTACAAAATGGTGATGCAACCAAATGGAAGGATCCAGGGTTAGAACGAGGTTTGAAGATATGGTGCAGGTGTATACAGGGGTGAAAGTTACTGAACAGAATGTCAGAACTGCCATTCAGTATTGGAAATTGTTACATAAAAGTGCTACAAGATGCTGTGAAATACACAAAGTCTGAAAGTAAAATGTTCTGTACCCACCAATACCCATATTCAAAAATGTATTTATTATGACACCTCACTAGCTGAACTGAAAGTATTCATAGGTCTGCTTACTTGGTACAGATTTCTCATGGTGATTGCAGAAATGTAAAAGACATGGAAAAGTGATGAGTCAGAATATGGCATAAAATTTATGCACTTGTAAATGTGAAGACTTATTATACTTTCAATTTAGACATTCGTCTTTAAACTCAGCCATCAGATCCTCATTCGTATAATAATAAACTGAATGATGTTGTGAACAGACTTGCTGCTCCCATCTCCCAAACTAATCAGAATATGATACTTGACAGTTGATTTATGGGTTTCCAGTTGACATTACATTTGCCAACAGAGCACGAGTTGACCAACACAGGAACCATATGCAGGAAAAAGGAAATTCCAAATGAAATGTTGCAATTTCAAAACAAAGAATTGTATAGTTCAATCTTTGAATTTCAAAAAGATATAACATTGGCCTCATCTATAGCAAAGAAAAGCAAACTGGTACTGCCAATGTCAACATTTTGCCATTATGGAAATACCGATAGGGAAAAGTCCACAAAATGGAAGCCTGAGAAGGAAACTTTCTACAATAAAACCACCAGTGGAGTAGATGTTGCTGATGAGATGCACAGCAACTATGATGTTGCTTGAAATACAAAGCATTGGCCAATGGTTGTGTTTTACTTGACCCTAAACATGTGTGTCATAAACAGTTTGATAGTTTACAAAGAAAATAATAAGTGCAAAATATCACAGGCAAATTATCTTAGAGGACTGGAACCAGAGCTCATCAGAGATCATTGACAGCAGAGGAAAAACAAAATGTTTCTGCCCAGGGAACTACACAAAAAAGTTGTGGCGCACACCTGTGAGTTGACAGGTAAACAGGTCTAGCATCACAAAGACTACTGCAACAACAGGAAAACAAACAAACAAAATATGTATCAATTGTGCCCTGTAAGAAACTACAGGAAAACAAAACATGTACTATCAGTGTAAGTGATACTTGTGTATGGAACATGCAGTTGTCATGTGTGAAGATGGCTTTGGGTGTGACAGTTGAAGCAAAGCTTATTTCTGTCATAGACTTTTGTTTGTGTTTACATTGTAGTTCATATAGGTTTTTATTTCTTAGGTTGTTATCTTTTAGGTTTTGTAAGTAAGTTAACAGCTGATGTGAAAATGATGTCTGCTCTAATCACTTATTACATATTTGATATTTTATTTTACTGTTATCTTACTTTCTTGCTAAGTACAAGCTATGAAATACAGTGGGAGGCTCCTGAAAAAACAGGAAGAGAGGTGACAAGATTGCCACATAGGAAAGGAAAGATATGCACATGTGCTGTCAGTGTGAGGAAGGTGTGTGCACGGAGCATGTGGTTGTCATGTGTGAAGACTGCCTTGGGTGTGATGGTTGAAGCAAAGCTTATTTTTGAGGTATAGGCCTATTAGTATTTTCATTGCAGTGCATATTGGAATTCACTTCTGATTTTATCTTTTAGATTTTCTAAGCAAATACACCACTGATGTGAAAATTGTTCATGGCTATTCTAAACACACAATACATATGAAGAATTTAATAATCTACTTTATTGATATTTTATGATCCTGTTAACTACACATTGTATAATAAGAACCTCCTGTAAAAATAGCAAGACCAGCAAGATGTCAAAGATGTCCTACAAAAAGACCAGGAAAGCAAAACACATGCGCCGTCAGTGTAAACAATTTTTGGGTATGGAAAGTGCTGCTATCGTGTGCAGACTGCCTTAGGTGTGATCACTGAAGCAAAGACTATGTTTTTTGTAGTGCACTATTGGTATTTTCATTGTAGTTCATATATAAATTTATTTCTAATGTTCCTTTTTAGATTTTGTATACCAAAAGCCAGTTGATGTTGAAAATTTTGATTTTTTATAACTAATAAATATTAAGAACACAATACTATATTTTTGTTTTTTTCTATTACGTACTCATTGTTTAATGTAATAAAACTCATAAAATAATAGTTAGTATTCATCAATAGAATTACTCTAAAAATAAATGCGTGTCTGACATACCCACATCATACACCTTGTGACAAAACTAGTCTATGTTTCAAGGACTGCATGCATTAAGCTTGTTGGTATAAAAGTCAGATTAAATATCTCATGGCTTCTCCTACATGAGAAATCCAGCATATAAATAAAGAGCAAAGAAAAGATGGGTAATAGGAAGTAGAGAGATAGCTCTTTCTCAAGTGGGAACGTGATGAAGAGATGGCGGGGAAGAAACAGAAAGAAAAGGGATAAAGACCGAGATTAAGGTGTGTTGTACGCACGCACAAACTCCATGCCAGGAAGGCAAACCTCATGGGCTCCAAACATAGGCTAAGAAAAGATGTAGTTATTAACACCAAAAATACAAATTTTGGTTTATAAACTGTTTTCTAAAGGAATATTCTTGCTAGTATTCCTTTCCTGAATATCTTCAATATAATTGATAAAGTTTTAATATTGGTAATATCAAGGAACCCCTAGCAGGTAAAGAATTATATAAATGTACAGGTCTCTGTAAGCTACAGTGTAGCAATTATTCATATCTGTCTGAGTCTTCATTAACTAAACAGGAGTACAATCATGGATCTTAGGTGAAATATGGAATTTTAGGGCTGGATGAGGTAGATCAGTGTGGATTTGAAATCCATTCTAAAGAAATCTTTCACTAACACAACATTATATTTGAACATATTTGTGAAATGACAATTCTTTATTTATTTATTATTTTAAAGAGAATAGAACAAGACAAAACAAAGCAAAACAAAACAAAACAGAATAGAGTCAAACACAACATGGCATTTCAGAACAGAACACTGCAAGCAATACAGGTCTTCAAAAAATAACAGGAGATCAACAATGGCTACCCTAGTGTCTCTTGCTTTCTTTGAAATGGTTGTTCATACATTCACACACGATAAACTCAAACAAAACAAAATAATATAAAACCAGATAAAACAAAAGAGTGAAAGTGTCTTGGTTACTTTTTCTCATTGCTGGGACAAAACACCTGACACCCAAAGCGAAGCAAGGAAAGGTTTATTTAGCTCACAGTTTCAGGAGATTTCAGTCCATAATCAGCTGGCTCAAAGGCAGGGTGGCATGGCACTGGGGCAACACTTCAAGGCAGCAGCAGAGCAAAAAGGAGCAAAATGCAAACCTCTTCTCTACCCTTACATTGTACACAGGCCACCCCCCCAAAACCTTCAGGGTGGGTGTAACACTTACAAAATGTCCTTGCTCTCCTTTGCACAGGATGAGGATATTTACAAAGTAAGAACCCTGGCTCCCTGCTGAGTCTCTCAGTTAAACTTTTAAACTTCTCAAGTTGACACAATGTATTAACCATAAGAGAAAGCATTACAGGCCTTGAAATCAGACAACAAAAAACCAACAATGGCTACCTTAATGTCCCCTGTTTTCTTCAAAAGAGCTGTTCCTATCTTCTCACATATTGCAATCAAATAGTAGAAAAGAGACTTAAACCAATCAAATCAAAGAATAAAAGCACCATTGGACTTCATGAAATGACAATTCTTTGCCTATCAAAAATCAAATAAATAAACCTTGAACCTGAATTGTTGAAGGAAAAAACATCAGGGTATTTATAGGAGCAAATTATGAGCACTGGACACCTCACAACATATGAGTGGGCTGTGCGATTTGTGTACTTGTTTCATCATACACCCTTACATGCTTTCTTGAATGTGTATCTAGCACCGCTCTGTGATGTGCATATCTCCCCACACTGAGGGGAAAGGGGTGAATGACACTGAGCAGTGCTGATCACATGACACTTAGATAACTGCGTGTGGGAGAAGAGACAATAGATAAGGACATCTATGGGTCTGGCGAAAAGCACTATGAATAGAATATAAACAAAGTCCAACAAGTTGAAATGTGGATGGGTTTTTTTTCACCTGTGAGAATTTTTAAAATAAGTTTATTGGTACATTTTAAATATACACAATGATCACATTCATCATAGGGAATTTGTACCTTTATGTGATATATCTTGATGCCTCTTTTTTTCTCACTTCCTTCTCTTCCCTTCAACCCCTCTTCCTCTCTATTTACAAAGCTTTGTTTCCACTTTATACATCTTGTCTCATTTTTTTCTTTTCCATATTTCCCTTTCCTTTTGAACAATTACTTTCTATTTTATAATATCTGGTTTACATTTTTGTTCTTATTAACATTTTCAGTTTCTCACACCAGAGAGACACAATTTGGCCCAGGTATTCCCCTTCTTGGTATTAAAGAATTAAAAGTATTGGGCCAGGGATTTAGTTCAGCAGCTTAAGCATCTGCCTGGCAAGTGCAAGGTCATGAGTTAGATCCCCAGTACCAAAAATAAATAAATAAATAAAATTAAAAGTGACATATGTGATATATGTGACACAATGATATATGTACTTGTTTACATATACATATATACATATGTGCATAAACATATACATGTTTATAGTATAACAGTTTTATAATAGCTAGATCTTGGAAAAACCCAAATTCCCATCAGCCAATAAATGAATAAAAAAGATATGGTTCATTTATACAGTGGAGAACTGCTCAGCCATATAGAAGGATAAACTTGATACATTTCTAGTTAAATGGATAGACCTTGGGACTCTTAGCTGGATTTATTTTTTTTTTACAGGCTAATTTTAAGAGAAAAACTTGTGATCAGGATTAATTTAATGAAATATAAATATGCAAAGAACTAAATGAAGATAATTCTAGACAATGCATAAGAAAATAAACAAGAATGTGTCTTGAATCAACAGGAGACTATGGGACCAATTTTGAAAAGTCTGGAGACTGACAGGATCCAGAGCATTCAGAGCCTTTGTGTTAATCATCTTTCTCAACACTGGGACAAAATATTCAACATCCATGATTGAAAGGAGGAGTTTATTTCACTTCATGATATCAGTGGTTTCAGTACATGGTCACTGGTCCAATGCAGAAATTACACGAGAGATGAACCTGAGCAGAGGAAAACTGCTTTTGCTAGGGGTCAGGAAACAGAGAGAGAGGGAGAGTCAGGGTGAGATTATACTCTTCCAAGACGCAACTCATGTGACCTGCCCTTATCAACTACTCTCACCTCCAAATGTCACATTTTAGATATGAACCATAGCACTCCACCTCGTGCCCCCACCAAAGGCTCATGACTGTCTATGTAAAATGCATTCAGGGTCTAAGAGTCACAAAAGTGTTAACATCCAGCACTGCTGAGAAGTACAAGTCCAAACCTCTAAGATTCAAGGCAAACTCCTGACTCTGAGAACCTGTAAAAATAAAAAAGAATGCTAAATTCTTCCAACACACAATTCACAGGTTAAACATTCCCATTCCAATGAAAGGAAAGGGAAATAGAAAGGAGTCAGAACAAAGCAGGACGGGGCCCCAGGAAGGCTAACATTGAATCTGGTAGACGCATGTGCAGCTGCAAGGGCAGCTGCTGGGTGTGGTGAGACGCGAGACCCCGGGAGGTTGGATAGCACTGCCCTGTCACACCTCTGGTTGCCCCCTTGATGGCCTCTTGCTTGGACATGACTCCATGTTGTACGAGTTTTTCCTTTGTAGATATTCCATGTCTCTGGCATCTCCAATTTTCTAGGTTCTCTACTTTACCTTTGGTGTTACTCTCACAGCATCACACATTGTCCTCTAAGGGACAGGTGACCCAGCTTACTAGGCCTTCCTTTGAAATCTGGGTGGAAGATTGCATTCTGCATGGCAATAAAACCAGCACCACAAGGATGATACCGAAGTCTGCCACCAGTTCAACCAGCAGCCAGCCCCCACTGGACCATGCTGCAGAGAGCCCTGTGGGCTTGGATGGCTGACTCAGGGACACACTCGATTAGGCAACTCTGACTGTTTTGAACCTTTGATCCTGCGATGGGTGGGGTGCTGAGGGTACTTTCCTTCTTGCTCTTGTACAAAGTATGTGCCTTGTTTCTAATGCTAATCTTTTCAGCACACATGTTCTCCATTACTTCAGCGTTGGACTATGTTTCCATTCTGGTGAGACTCCAAACTCTTAATACAGGCTCTTGATGCTCAGTGTCGATCTGGCTAAAAGTTGCCAACAATATCCATGTTGCAGCTCAAACATTGGGCTGTCTTTAACTTTTCCTATCAGATTAATTAGTACACTACTCTAATCTCACACAAAGTCCCAGGACATGAGGAAAATGTAGACAAATTTTCTGCCAGAGTGTAAGCACATGGTCTGTAGCCCAATTGACAGCGGAATCTTTGTTCCCAATGGAATCTTTCTGATCTTAATCTTTACTGTCTGTATTCCTAAGAGCTGTCTGGTCCTCTTAGCTATGTACATATTCATGTCAAGCATGGCTCAAAACTTTCTAGTACTTCTCGAGCCTGTATTTCAAAACCTTTCAACTCCTCTCACAAAACTGTCCCAAAGGTTTCTAAACCACAAAGTCAGACACAATCATTGAAAGGGCTCCACTTCTAGTACCAATTTCTGGGTTAACCAGATTTTCCTTTGCTAGGACAAAATACTTGAAACCTTCAACTTAAAAAAAGAAAGGTTTATTTTGGCTCACAGTTTCAGTGGGTTCAATCCATGCTTGGCTGGCTCCAAAGCAGAAATGGCATGGTGGATGAGCCTGGGAGAAGAAAACTTGCCCACCCTACGGTGGTGAGGAAGCAGACAGAAAAGGGAGGATTGGGGATGAGAATACAGCCTTCCAATAACCCGCTCTATCAGGCCACACTCACTGGCTTTTTCTTTTCTTCTTTTTGATTTTTTTTTTTTTTTTGCAGTAGAAATTGAACTTAGGACCTTACACTTGCCTGACAGGCACTGTGCTGCTGACTTATATCCCTGGCCCAATAATATTAATTTACTTACATGATCTCTCTCTCTCTCTCTTTTGTTTTGTTTTGTTTTGTTTTGTTTTTTAGCACTGGGAATTGAACTCAGGACCTTGTGCTTGCCAGGCAGGTACTGTGCCCCTAAGCTATATCACTGGTGCTTCAAATATGAGACTTTTGGGAGATAAATTGCAATGCTTATTAAATTAATATTTGATGATATATATTGATCTTGATTTCTCTAATATAGTCAGGTTAAGCTATTTCTATACATAAATGATATAAAATACACAAGTAAGATTTTTATTCCTCAAGATATAATGAAATTTGACATTTGTACCATACATGCTAGCTGCTAGTTACTGCTCTAAATTGTTTTATCTGTTTTAATTAATTTACTCTTAACAAAATATATGATATAGTTGATAGTGTGTACCTAAATTTACCTGTAGTAATTAATGCACAGTGAGTGCAGTAACCAATGCAAATGGTAAAGTCAAACTCAGAACCTAACTTGCCTGGATTCAATGTTTCTGTAAATTCTTCATTTTTTTCTTTTTCACTCTGTTTTTTTCATGATATAAAGATGCTCTTGATTTAAATTTAATAATATTTATTGATTTCTATTTTTATGACCTGTAGATTGTGGACTTTATTTTCTTAAAGAAGTTTTAGGTTCACAACAAAACTGAGAGGCAAGCAGAGATTTCCCACATGCCCCTTCCCCCAGGATGCGCTTAGTCTCCCCCACACCAATATGCCCACCAAACTGGCACGCTGCATTTGTTGTTAGTGCCAAGGCTACACTGACAGAATACTATCACCAAGGTCCCTTGTCTATACTAGGATTCCCTCTTGTGTTCCACATTCTATGGGTTTGGACAAACGTGTACTGATCTGTATCTAGAATTAAAGCATCATGCAGAACATTTTCCCTGCCCTGCAAACTCTTTGTGCTCTACCTACTCATTGTTCTTTCTAATCTGTGGCAAAAATCTCTTTGTACTCGCTCATCAGAATGTCATATAATTGGATGCATGCAGCAGGTAGTTTTCTCTCACTGGCTTCTTCCAGTTACTAATTTGCCTTTAAGTTTCAGCCATATCTTTCATGGCTAGATAGATCTCTTCTCTTTAGCACTGAATAATAGTCCATCATTTAAAGCACCACAATTTATAAAGTATGAAATGAAGGGTCCCTTAGCTGCTTCTTAACTTTGATAATTTTGAGTAAAGTTTCTATAAACATCTATGGAAAGATGATTTATGTGGATATAAATTTTCAGTTCCTTTGGATGAAAACCAAGAAGTGTGATTGGTGGATCATATGGTAAGAGTATGTTTAGATTTTCAACAAACTGCTAAACTGTCTTCTACAATGCCTATCTGAATTTTCATTTTCATCATAATTGTGAGCATTTGGCACTATTATTGTTCCAGGTTTTGAGCATCTAATGAGTGTTCCTTTAATTTTTTAAAAGGTATAATGTTTGTTCCTAGTTTCTTTTTTGCTTTTTCTTGTTTGTTTAGTTGTAGGTCCTTGGATGTTCCAGCTCCCTTCCCTTAAAAGTCAAAGCAAACAAACAAAGGCTAGACTTTCTCTTTTTAGTTCTGTCAATTTTTATAGTTTTTACATAAATACTAGACATAATTTGTTAGGTTTATTCTCAAGCAATTTTTGAGAGGGTGCTAATGTAAATGGTATTTTACTTTTGCTTTCATTTCCAATTGTTAGCAGTTGGTGAAAAGAAAAGTGGTTACATTTTGTGTATTAACCTGTATCTGGTAACCACACTAAAATCATTTTTTTCAGGAATTTTAAAAAATAATTTGAGTGTTTTTAGCTAGATATTCATTTAATCTTCAAAGATAGTTCTATTTTTTCCATCTGATATTTTTCTTTTATTTTCTTGTCTTATTGCTAAGATTTCCATTGCAATGCTGAAAAGAAATGGTAAGAGTAGACATTTTTAACTTTTCTTGATCCTAGTGAGAAAGATTCAATTTTCTTACCACCAAGTATGTGAGCTATAGAGTTTTTTTGTTATTGTTGTTTTTTTTTAAGTAAAGTTTGGAAAGATCACTGTTGTAGGGTAATGAGAGTTTTTTTTTTAATTTTTAATTTTTTTATTTTAAAGAAAATAGAACAAAACAAAGCAAAGCAAAACAAAACAGAATAGAGTCAAACACAATATAGCATTTCAGAACAGAATACTGCAAGCAATACAGGTCTTCAAAACATAACAACAGGAGATTAACAATGGTTAGCCTAGTGTCTCTTGTCTTCTTTGAAACGGTTGTTCACACATTTACAGACAATAAACTCAAACAAAACAAAGTAATATAAAACCAGATAAAACAAAAGAGTGAAAGCATTACAGGCCTTCAAGTCAGACAACAAGAAACCAACAATGGCTACCATAATGTCCCCTGTTTTTAAAAAGAGCTGTTCCTATCTTCTCACATATTGCAATCAAATAGTAGAAAAGAGACTTTAGCCAATCAAATCAAAGAATAAAAGCACCATTGGACTTCAGAACCTTTCCCCCATATTTATCTGGAATTTTGTATGTTACTGAGTCTTTCAGTTTCTTACACGAGGTAGACGATGCAGTGTTTGCACATGTGTGTTTGGTTTATTTCACTTAGGAGTATGGTCTCAAGTCACATCCATTTACCTATAAAAGCCTCAATGTGATCATTCTTTATAGCTGAATACTACTCCATTGTATAAAAGTACCATATCTTTTTTATCCATTCCTCAATTGATGGGCATTTGGGTTGTTTCCAAGATTTGGCTAGATAATGAGAGTTTTTATCATAACCCTTGTTGGATTTTGTGAAATATCTTCTTTTTATCTATTGATGTGATCATGTGCTTATTCTTCTTAACATGCTGATAAACTGGATTGTACTGATTTTCAAATATTGAACAAGCTTGGCATATCTGGGATAAAACCATTTGGTCATGGCTTCTAATAAGTTTTATACATTACCATATTTATTTTCTAATATTTCCTTGTGGACTTTTTTTGGGTGTCCATGGGAGACACTGGTCAGTATTTTTCCTTTTCTTGTAATGTCCTTGTCTGACTTTTTTATTAGGGTAATACTAGCCTTACAGGAAGAGAATGAAAGTGTTCCTTCTGTCCCTATTCTTTAAACTATTTTACAGGGAGCTGTAACATTTCTTTCCAAAGTGTTAATGAAATTAGCCAGTGACCCTGTCTGGGCTGATGAAGGACACTGATGGGTTGCTGGTGCTGAACTCAGCTCTGCCTCACTGATGCTCCTGCTCGGGTTCATGGTGATACCGCATTCATCCCTTTGTCTTTGCAGTTCTATCAGCATTTGCCTCATGTCGGTTTATGCTTCGTTGTCATTTATACACGTTAATAATTGTGCTGTCATTGTGTTGTCATTTATGTTACAGTATTGGTTTTGTCATCAAGTAAAGCTTTATTTGTGACAACTTGCCATGTTTGAGGTCTGCTGTCTGAAATGAATGTAATTACTCCTGTTTTGTTTTCTTTAGAGCTAATATGGTGTATTAGCTTTCAAACTGTTGCACTCACAATTTAAAGGAGGAAAGCTTTAATGTAGATTATGATCTGGCAGAATTTAGTGGAGATTCCGCAGAATTCAGTCCAGAACATGGAGGCAGACAGGTAGCAGAGCAGAGCTGCACCGTTCTGGTGACCAGGACCAGAGCAGGGTAAACCACAGAGAGGAAGGGTAAGGCCCAGCCCTGGAACCCAAGGTCACACCCTCACGACTGCGCAGACCCACCTCGGGCTCCCTTGAGCTGCTGAGTGTTTCTTAACCCAAGGCAGCTGGCATACCAGATGAACCATCATGTTTGGTGTACTATTGTCCACTCATTTACTGTGATTCTGTCTTTGTATTTTAAGTATTCTGGAAAGAACATGTAGACTACATCTATTTTTTTAACCCCCACTGACAATTTGTCTTTTCATCTGTGCACTTACAGCATTGGTACATTTGGATTAATATCTACTGCAGCTGGTGTAGTGTTTACTCATCAATATGTTTGCCTATGTTCTTTGCCTTTATTCCTCGTCTTTCAGTTTGTACCTCTTTCAGTTTTAACTGAGACTTTTATATGATTTCATTGTTTCTCATTTTTTGGACATATCACTTACAATTTGTATTTTCACGTTTTTTTAGTTGTTTAGAATTTGCCAGACACATTCACAACTAATTAAATCTCACCTTCAAATAACAATGTTGCTTCATGGGTAGTGCAAGTATCATACAATAACAAAACTGTCCTGTGCAGATTTACCAACAAGTCTTAATATTAAGAAAGATTTTATTTCTCATTCATATTTGAGGAATAATTTCATAGGATACAGAATTCTAGATTTTGTTCTTAATCCTTTTAATATTTTTTATACTCTTACTGCTTGCATGGTTTCAAAAGGCTGGATGTAGTTTTTATCTTTGTAGCTCTATTTTTATTCTCCATCTTCTTTAAACATCTTTGATTTGTCATCGTCGTTCTGTGTTGTGAAATCCTGTGCAATGGTGTGGTCTTGTGGCTCTTGGATATGTGGGAGGTTTATGACATTAATTTTGAGGAAATTCTCCATTATTATTAAAATGTCTCCTGTTCATCTTTTGCTATTTTTCTTTTTGCCTTCTTGCTATGTGTATGCTATCCTTTCTGTAGTTCTCCCCTAGTCCTTGGATATTCTGTTTTGTTTTGCTTTTGTCCTTATTCTCTTGGCTTTTCCCATTTTCTGTTGACATACTCTCAAAACCAGAGATTCCTACTCAGGTACATTTCCTCTACTAAGAGCTTCAAAGGGGATTTCCTTTCTCTGCAGTGTATCTTGATCTCTGGCATCTCCTGTTTCTCTCTCAGGAGTTCCACCTCTGTGACTACAGTGCTCATCTGCTCTTTCATGATACCTACTTTTCATTAGATCACATGCATTAATCTTAGTTGTTTCAAATGGCAAATCTGACAAATCCAGCGTTCCTGCTGTCGCTTAAAATCGTGGATTTTCTTCCTCCATAGGCCTTGATCTTTCTTTTTGATTGACAGTGAGCCAGGATGTACCAGGTCAAAGGCACTGTGGGGAGCAGGCCTGCAGCGAGGCATGCTGGGGCAGGGAATAAGGAAAATTTGTTGGCGTCCTCCACTCAGCCCTGGTGCCCAGCGACTGTCAGCCTTGCACGCAAGGCTCAGGGGCTCAGTAGTTGCTCTGCTCCCACGGGACGCCGCGGTGGCTGTATCTGGGGTCCCCTCCCTCGGGGTGCCTGCCTATAATGCCCAGGGCACATTTCCAAATAGTTTCTTCCCCACCTCAAATCACTGCCAAGAGCACAAACGGGTTTTTCCTAGCTTCTCTTTGGGAACAGGAGTTCCTAGAGGGTGTCTTGATGAGGGTCCCAGGCCTCCAGCTCAGGCTGCAAAAGAAGCTCCTGCGTGTGCGCTCTACCGGTCCCGCTCCATCCCGGCCTCCAGCTCAGACTGCATGTAGGGCTCCCGCGCGCGCCCTCCCGTCCCGCTCCGTCCGGGCTCGGGGGCGGCTTCCGGGCTGAGCCTGCGCCCTGCGGTCTCGCCTGTGTGCTCCCCTTTTATCTGAGATGAGAACTCCGGATATGTTCGTGTTTCACCTCCTGACTGAACAGGACAGAACAGGAACTCCCAGGCTTCTTCCGTAAGAAAGCAAATACTTAAACTCCAATTGCACGTTATGTTTTAAGCTGCTCTTTCCTGGATCCAAAGCCATTTAAAGATATCCTCATTTGATAGGAATTTAAAATTTTTATTTTTAAATTTTAAGTTCCTAACACACTCGAAATCACTCCTTTTTGTTATGTGTGAGATTACATTAAAATTAAGGGAAAGAAGAGAATAATTAATTGTTTTCACAAAATGATGATGATTTGAACAGAATTAGTGGCTATTTAAGGAGCTATTAAAATGTGCCAGTGTTAAATCAGAACATATGATAGTGTTATTTCACAAGGGATGAGGAGATGCCACTTTTTCATAATATAGAATGTAGTTATCTTCAAAGTTTGAATACTCCATATTATAAGTCTTCCAAAACTACAATTAAAGTTCTGCAAGTTTAACTTTAATGGAACTAATTAAAATAGAAAAATAAAAAGGGACTGTACTAAAATTCAAGAAAAAATGAATTTGGCAGGGACTACAAACATACACATGTGAGTAATCTTACAGATAGAGTGGCTCCTGAGTGTGTGTGACAATATATTGGTTAGGCCGGAACACAAATGAATAAGTGTTCACTGGCTTAGAGTCTGTGTGACTGAAAGAATGGGGTTTGATTAAAGCAAGAGCCCTGGTTATTTAGGTGTGTGTGGGGGAGGCTGTGTCCTGAAGTTAACCAGAGAGGACTAGAGGCAGGCAGGGACACATCTGGGCCACCTCTGGATAGCACAGGAAATCTCTGAACATCTACCTGTCCCTTAAGTTCTCTTTCCTAGAAAAATTCAGAGCAGCAATTCTCACCTACTTAAAAATCACTCCACTGATGTAAGGACAGTTAGGCAAAACAGTTCCTGTGACTAAGGCTGCAGAATTCCAGTACACCCTGCTCTGTCCTCTTCCTTCTGGTGTCTAAGTGCAGCCCTGTGTGGACTACTTTTTGCTGAACAGTTGATAGTACATATGAGAGTATTAATTTTAGGAATATAGTTTGCTAGTTAGAACATCCAAGAACAGGAAATAGAGTAATACTTTAATCACATCTCAGGAGGGTCCAGCATACAAAGGACTTCACCAATGACCATCTGTGCGAGGCAATGTGAACTCAGTGTGGAAGGAAGATAAACGCCGGACTTGGATAAGTAGGAGCTTTGTTTACTTTTTAAAGATTTGCAATGGACAGGATGCTCTGACCTTAGAAGGTGGCAAATATTTCCCAATCAAATTCTGCCTGCAGAAGCTGTTCTTCTGCATAGGCGGGTGTGTGAGTACAGCAAGCCTTTGACGGGGTCGGTGCTGAAATGGGCACCTGGTGAGCAGCGCGGGCTCAGCAGAAGCTGTTCTGGGAATTCTGCAGCCCTGCACCTCCTGGGAAAGTCAGAATTTAGGGTGCTTGAGGAGGGGGGACCCTGGCTGTAGTTTCCTGACCTAAATTCAGTCAGAAAGGATAGATGAGATCACTTGCTAACAGGTGGTAGAGAAAGATGATATTTTGAGAAGACAAAAGCCCAGTGTGAGATCATTAAAGGGGGAGGAAATAGAGGTTTGATGCTGAGGGTAACAGAAAGATTCTGTGTTTCCTGGTGGATGTTTCCAGAACGCGGAACCCTCATTTGTAGGATCTGCTTACCCTCATTTGCTTACATGTTTTACCTCCTTGCTTCACTGAGTAATTCTTCAGGTGTCAGTCAGGTTAAATGGGTCTGGGAAAGTTTCATAGACTCAGGGAACATTCACTCATAAGTTAAAGAAATAAATATAAAATAATTTATTATATTTGTGCATGCATTTATAGTGTATCTGTCTACATTGTCAGAGCTGAGACAGAGATTAACCCAGGGAAATGCGGTGTGTGGTTCCTATGGGACAGAAAAGGGAGCAAGGACATAATCTAAAATTCTTTAACTTTTTAGTTTGAGAATTATTTTTATCAAATATTACTGGAATTTTCACTTAGAGATTTGATTGCATCAAACTTCCAGATTTAAACACAGGTAGAAATCCCTAAGTCACATTCAGCATTAAAATGTTGGCATGTAGATTGGGCAGTCATTTGCATCCCCTTGGGAGTGGGGCCTTTCACAGCCTCTATGTGGAGAAGGACAGGAGGGCTTTCACTTTTGAAAGTGAGGGAGATACTAGAAGCACCATGGTCTCCACACTCAGCTGCAGTATGGGCAGAACCTGCCACGGGTGCTTCAAGGCCCTGCTCTGTGCGGCCCCTTCAGTTCCACCCTGTCATGGTCACTTTTCTTCGTTGCTGAGACAAACACCTGACACCCAAAATTAGGGAAGAAAAGGTTTATTTAGCTTACGGTTCTGGAGATTTCAGTCCATAATCAGCTGGCTCCAAAGCAGAGTGGCATGGCACTGGGGCAACACTTCAAGGTAGCAGCCAGAGCAAAAGAGGCAAACGCAAGCCTCTTCTCCCTTACATTGTACCCAGCCCCCCCCCTTCAGGGTGGGTGCAACACACAAAATGTCCTTGCCTTCCTTTGCACAGGATGAGGATATTTACAAAGTAAGAACACTGGTTCCCTGCTGAGTCTCTCAGTTAAACTTGTAAACTTCTCAAGTTGACACAATGTATCAACCATAAGACACCCCCAACTCCAGTGCAGCTCTAGGGCTCCACTGAGGGTCATGTTCCTCCCCTCTGGGCCATGCACTATTTCAGTGTCCTGTCAGATAAGCGAGTAACTTACACATCTGGGAGTGTTTCTCACAGATATCTATCTATGTATCTATCTATCTTTGATCCAAGAACTCTTAATTCATTTCATTACAATCAGCTAGTCAAACAGTGTAAGGAAATATTAGAAAGAGCCATGTTCTGTCAGGGAAAATATCAACACAGACGATCTGACTGATGGAAAGAAAAGGGCCATGTTAACTTCAAGAGAAGTCATCATTCCGACAGGAACACCTTATCAAAAATGAGCAGATGGAATTTGCCAATGTCGCTTTTATTCACCATGTGATGAACAGAAATTGACATGTACAAACTTTAATGTAACCAACTTTATTTTGACTGAAAGTAAGTGGTTAGGTCAAAACACAGAGAATATAAATTAGGAGAAATCAACATCTGAAAAAAACTGTGACTAATACAAGGTAAGATCTTCCTGGAAATACCAAATATGTTTTTCTAATTTGGGAAAATAGTATTAGATATGGAATTAACAAGAGTTAGTTATGTTGTAAAATTGAAATGATTGTTTTAGTCTTGATGAGGTATTATTGTTTTGAATGGAGGTGGATAGATTTTATTTTTTAAGGAGAATAGGCATATCTACAGAGCTACAGTTTTGTGATGACTATTTTGATCAAAAGGTAGAGGTGTAGTTATGCAGACTTTCAGATATATTTTTAAAAGCCAAAAAAACAGAAAAACCCTGAACTTGACAATTTTTTAAATATATAAATGAGAAAATAATTGAAATAAATATATATAGGAAAATATGGGCAAGGGAGAGATTAGTATTTATGTGGCTATATCTATTCCTTTGTTAATCATATCATTTATCTTGTCATTTGAAATTTTCGTAAAACTTTATCCTAGTAGGTACACTATAAGTATGTCTATTTTAAAGATTGGAAAGTAGAGATAGGATAGGTGTTTCACATCAGGCTGATAAGGGGTAGACTGTGATAATTAACTCAACGCGTCAGCTTAGGCAAAGCACAGTTCCCAGTGATTCTCTCGAACACCAATCTATACATTGCTGTGAAGACATTTTGCAGGATGGCTAACAGCTTGCTATAAACTGTGTACTAATCGATCATGACTTGCAAAGTACAAAAAATGACAAATCTATTTTCTCTGCCAGAGAATTTTGGATAAATTGTTGTTGATGGTATGGTCCCTTTAAAATATTTATTTTCTTTAGATTTGTGGTTCAGAGCTCTGGAGGTCAGAAATATTAATCATAACAGTTTTATTGTGTGTATATTTTACTCATTCATTCCACTGACATAATGATCAAAAACTGATGATATTTGGTAAATGATTTATCTGGTTAATTTCAACAACAAATGAGAATCATCCATGCTAACTGGTTGTGTGACCCTCAGATTCTGAATCCAACTTCCTTCCGTTGACTCCAGAACTTGCTCATCTCTCCGCCCTCTCTTGGCATCTGTCTTGTACTCACTCCTTCCTAAACCCTCTTTCACTGTCACGCGGAGCGTTAACAACTTCCTGTAAAGGACATCAGTATGTTCAAAAACGGCTCTCGTTTTGTCTGCCTCACCAAGCTTCCTTAAAGATGAGAATAAATTTGACTCTGAAGAAATGTAAAAAGCACGTAAATTAATCAAATAATGACACAGTCACGTACCACATGCAGTTTCTGTCACATGACAGAAAGCACACACATTGGGGGTCCACGGATCATGCTGTTTAGTGATGTGCGGGGATGTTTCCATTTGTGTGACGCTGATGTTCACATAATGACAAATCATCTAAAGAGGATTTCTCTGAATGCCTTGCAATGGTCAGGAGAGGAGCGGCTGTAACCGCTTGGCACTATTCCCTTAGCATGCGCCTACGCGTCAGACACTAGCACCAGTGTGCTACAGACGCCCACCTCAGGCACTGGGAGTGCTGGATTCCCCAGCTCACCCACTGAGAGAAGCACAGCCCCTTCATTAACTTCCAGTGCCACGTCGTCAGGAACTGCAGCAAAGTAAGAAACAATACGTAATTTGGGGAGGCGATATATTGTGAAAATGGGAGGAGGTACATCAGGCTCGATTCTTTAGAATAATCCAGAAACGCAGTTTGCTGTGTTTTCATCATTTTTACTACTGTGCGGTGTGTCCTGGAGGTTGCAGGCATGCTCAGCGTCCCTGGAGGCTCCCACAGGAATTATCAGAGGCAGGAACCTGAAGGAACTTGTCCTGCATCCTGCACACTCACCAGATTGTGCAAGAGGGCAAGCTTTAGGTTGAAAAAGACCACAGGTCATTCTAATACACACTAAAGAGAAACCATTCTTATGCTTTTGAGAACCACTTATCAGAAGTGATCCTAAGAGGTTTTACCGCAAGAACCTTCATGCATTTACGCTTTTCTCAGGTGGTGTGTGTTTTAGGTGGTCTTTCCTGTCAGCCAGATTGAATCAATATTGCTTAGAATACTTGCCATGAAAAATCTTCAGCTATCTTCAGCTCAAGCCTGTTCTGAAGAAGCAAAAACATGGATGAGTGTAGCAAAGACCAAGCACAGACACCAACAGACTAGGACACAGGGATGTCTGCCAAGACAGGGCGGCCAGTTGGTCACAGGCGGGACAAGTCTGCACTCTTCTCCTAAAAGCCTTCTCTCCAATCAGCCAGATCTTCCTGGGGTGCCTGTCCCCTCCCAGTTAGGAAGCCCCTCCAGGCTCCAGGTCCAGCGTGGACAGAGGGGCGCCAGAGGCAGCACGCACGCCAGGCGCTTAGTGTGGTCCAGGCAGAGCGGCACCATGTGGCTCATTTGCATCGTTTGGGATCTCAGCCACATCTGCACTGCTTCCCTGAAATGGAAAGAATACGGGGCCTCGTTATGAGAACACATGCATGCACAATTCCAATGTGTGTGTAGGACTTAAAACTGCTGGCAACACAGGATTTTAGAGAATGCAGAGTTTTTTGGTTTATCTCACCCATACTATGGAAGATTTGAGGTCAGACTGCTCAAGTAATGATCAGGTTCATATAGATACATAAGGGCGGAGCACCAATCAGGTTTGGCCTTTCTATAGTTTGTGTTTGGATGTCCCCTCAAAGCCTCATGCAGTCATGGGGGGCAGAGTTTTCGGAGGTAGGTGGATCTGGACTTTGTGATCGAATCGTAGTGCAGTGCTGGGATTAAGGGTGGGTGATTGCTGGATCAGTCCACTGATTGGATTGGTACTGTCCTAATCTCGGTAGGCCAGATACAATCTAAGGGACAGAAAGAAGCTTGTCTCTCTCTGGCTGCTTTTGCTGTCTTTCACTGCCATGAACTGTTGTCCCTCTGCCCCACCACCCTGCCTTGGAGCCAGCTGATTATGGACTGAAACCTCCACAAACTGTGAGCTAAATAAACCTTTCCCTCTTCAACTTTGAGTGTTGAGTATTTCATCTTACTAATGAAAGAAAATAACTGAAAGAGGTCTCCTTATCTCACACTTCACATCTAGTCCACACATCTGCACCCTCCTTAGCTAAACATTAAGTTTAGATTTCCCCAGTGTGAATTACAAACGCTTACAGTATACTAAGAACACATTTCCTTATTTTATATTTAAGTATGGCTTTAAGAGAAATAAAATATATTGTGGTTTAATGGAGTAAACATTTGCAGATTAAAGAATCAGTTTATTTTCTAAATTTTAACTTTAAGTTGGATTTTCAGACACACATTTGAGACTAAGTAGTTTTCATTACATCATTTTTTTAAAGAATTTTTTTCTCTAAAATAAACTCAAAATATTTTCAATGTGGTACAAAGATGACTTTCAAACAATTTTGGTTTTTGCTCAACATAATTTGATATTTGATGGGTTAAAAGTTTCATGAGTTTTCTATTGTGTTTTCATAATACAATAATTTCTAATTTATATCATTTCTCGAGGCAGCATATTTTGAGAGACACTTGAGGAATGAGATATATGCACTCCAGGCTATCTTGGTATTATAGAACTGTAGTAGAACTTCAGAACTGCGTACCATGATATATATATATATATACACACACACATCCTTTTCTAATTTATTGAATTTAAAAAACAAGAAAGTAACGTCAAGAAAAGAGAATTTTCACTGGATTATTTTTAAATTATATAAATATTCTTATGGCAATTCAATATCCTTAAACAACTCTAAGCATTTTTATCTTTTATATTTGCATAAGTAAATATATTTTGTTTTAATTTTTTAATTTATTTTTGATATTAGCAAAATTGATCCCCAGTATATAGAATCAGCTCAAATTTAGACACATGTTGTACTTCTAATGAGTGATTTGGGATTTTCATAGGAGGATTTCCCTTTCAAAAAGGAAAATCTGCCACAGGAGTGGGTATTACACACAAAAGAACAGCTACTCTTTCTTTATATCATGTTTCTGATCTACCTAAAACTTCTAGAAAAGCTGTTTTCATAGAAATAGCAGGTCAGAAAGATTTGCTGAGAAACAAGCAAGTGAGGGAGTGCGTGTGATAACAGCTTGGGAGTCCTTTAATCAATATCTCTTTCACTCCTAGAGTGTGAAGTGGAGCGATACTATCATCTGCTGATAATTATTTAGCTTCCTAGAAACCTCCAATTGTTCAGAATAAAAAAGGTACACCTCAGAAAAACAGTTTAAATAAATTTTTAAATGCTTGAAAGCCTCTTATCTTGTTGTCAGAGTGTAGGGTGACACCAAAGGGTGAACTGGTTTTCTGTGCCTGCACCTTGTCTAAGTGTCTTCTGATTTTCTATTTTTTTAGTTTAATTCCTGGATTGATTCTTGTAAGTTGCCTATGTTGAGTAGCTTTATTATATTTAGGACCCTTAGGAAATGACTACTTCTCAGAGCTGTCTTCCACATATAGCAGGCTTTGGGGTTTTGACTCTGTTGCAAGATCCTACCTCTTCAATTTATTAGGGATAAGAAGTTGCTGCCTACTTGGCCCAGTCCCTGGTTCCTTGGCACTGCTCACAGTGTTCTTGATGACCCTTAGGCAATGTCAGTCTCCATATAACAAGAGGAGCAACAGATTAAAACAATCATGTCACTTTGGCTAAGCGGCACAATCAGCAATAGCAATAGCATCAAACATGCCTTAGAAAATGACAAACTGAGGTACCCATTAATTTGCTACCTTTAACTGTATGAATGAGATGTGTGGTTATAGAACAAAATCTTAAACCAGAAAATTGTGTGCAGTGAATAAGCCCTCGATATGCCAAGTTTACCCTCAGGGGAGAAAATTTAAAGGCGTTAGGGAAAAAATAGAGAAATAGAAGAAGAAGGGATTAGAAGCAGGGCTGGAGGGCAAAGGGGGATCATGTAGACTTTGGGAAATTGGTGCACATCACAGGAGGGAAAGGGGGAAGGAAGAAATAAAGGGAAGAAAACAACAACCACAAAAAAGAACTATAAAACATGTTCACACTTACATAAAAACAAATTTAGACAATGGAAAAAGAAAAAAAAAAGGAGAGCAGGAAGAAAACATCCATTTCCAGATTTGTCTCTGTTGTCACTGGTAGACAGTTGTGGAGACAGAGTCCAGATCTGTGTTGATTTATCCCAGCAAGCCAGCAGTAGCTTTATGGTGGGGTGGTTGATAATCTCAGCAGCCTGCACCTTTATTTCCCTGAAGTTTAGGCTGGTTTCTAGCTGTGAGGTTGGGACCAGACCTATTCAGCCTGCAGTAGCCAGTGCCCATTCTGTGGACTTGAACTCAGCTGGTAACCACTAGATGGACTCAGCAACTGTTCTGAGTTCTGAGCTCAGTGGCCTCTCTCCAAGATGGCTCCTGGCCAATCCTACAGATCCACCACCAGCTAGCACAGTCCTCTACAGCCACTGTTCCCTTACACTGCTGTGTCTTTCTGTGAAGGCCTCTAGTACAGCTGGAGTCACTGTGTGTCCACAGGTTTGAACCACTCCTGCCACACAGTGAGCCCCAACTCAGGGAGAAGCTCTGCCTGCCACTTCCTTCTTCCACACTGAAGTTTCTCTCTTTTCTTTCCCTGGGACCTTCAATTCTTACTTCAGAGCCTCCCTGTGTCCAGGATACCCACATCCCTCCTTCATTTCCTTGCATTGATATAACCCAGGACCTGGACAGCAAATCTCAGAGAGGCTCTTTCTCTGTTATTCACCACTCCACCATCTTCCCTGAAGTTCTCCTATGACAGCAAAGGGAGCCTACAATGTTGCCATGCCATCTTGCCAGCAGAAAGAGGTTGGGCTTTCAGCTGGGGTGACAACTGTGAGGTACTGAGTGACCTTGCAGTAACCAGAGCAGTGCAACATCTCAACTGACCAGGGAAACCTGACTGAGGAGGCTGGGTATGCCAACATGAGGCAGGTTGGCATCCACTGGGTCCCACTCATGTGTCTGGGCTGGTTCCAGGAGACCCAAGTGCTTGGGGCCTAGAGGGCAGGATGAGGACTGTGTGAGGTGCATATCTCAGACTCCAGGAGCCACTGGGCCCAGTCTTCTCAGAACTATGCCCAGAATGGACACTGTTTTGGGAAGGCACTGGCAGAAGGAAGAGGGAGGGCCAGGCTCTGAGTGACTTGCTTAGGTGAGTAGTGCCTGACTGGACTGGTACAGGAAGGCTGGAGGAAGTCTGGGGATACAGACCTGGCAACAGAATTGGGGAAGGGGCGGTGATGGGCACAGAAGGCAAAGAGAAAGGGTTCAGTAACCAGGCTTTCCTCTCTCCAAACATCAGGGCCTCTCCAGCTGTTCAGATGAGATTGCAGTGTGATGAGCTCAGGCACTGGCTGGGCAGAGCCCGTAGGCAAGAAACATGCTTAATTGAAAGTGACAGTCTGCATGCAGCACCACGGAAGCCTGTGTTATAGGAGCCATGGTGTTAGGACCCGTTAGTGTGAAAAGGAGCTGGGTGTCCACGTGGAAGCTCAGTAGTTACTAACAGACACAGGCACAGCGAGGTCACTTAGATGGCTACTTAGTCTCACTTGAATGAAGAGATTTCTATTTTACCCCCAATGGATTAATTTAGATAGTACGTAGGAATGAAACGAAAACTCCAAAATAGTCTGTAATAACACAACAGGTAGAGATCATAAGTTAGCTGAACGTTACCACTGATGGAAATGTATACCCATGCCCCGTGTTATGTGTGTGTGTGTCACACTTTAAAGTCAGACGTGGTTTTCTCTCAGTAGACCTCATGTGTGCTCACTCATTGCTCTTGATGAAGACGTGTTCAGTGTCTAACAATGACAAGTAGTTAGTGCCATACTATTTCAATTTAGTTCACTTTCTCCCCAAACCACAACTGTGCTATTCCATCTCTCCAGCCAACCTGCTTAGATTCAGGATACTGAAAGTATCACTGTAACAGCCTTAAATTTCCATGTTATATGCTTGCTCACAAATCAGGTGCCTCGTCCCCTTGATGTGTTTCATCTCTCCTCTCAACCGTTTTAGAAAGTGAGTTCATTCGATGCCATGGAAAGCCATTGGAAGGAAAGTCCAAAGAAAACTGACCATTTTAGGAGCATTAGATTTCCTCCCTCCCTCCCTTCCTTCCTTCTTTCCTTCCTTTGTTTCTTTTTCTTATTTTTTGCTCATTTTCTTTTTTTCCTTGTTTCCTTCTACATTCTTTTATTAAATTCATCATCTTTTCAGTGATGCAGGCTCAGTGTCATTTTTAATAGTGACCCTCAGCTCTTTCCGGCCTTGTGTCCTGAATATCTTCCACACTGATACCCTTGCTGACAAAACACAAGGTTATGATCTGCATGCTTAACTTTTTTAAAAATTTTATTTATTTATTTATTTTTTAAATACAAAATGGCTAACTGTATATCTTACTATCATTGAAATAGGGGGAGAGGCTTGGCTCCGGATGTCCCGGTCCCACCACACATGTTTAACTTTCTAACAGTATCAGTGTATTGTATTCTGTGTTCTGTAGCTGGAATTAAGCACAAACATATTTTCAGAATGCATTTGGTCCAGATACTATCTGCTTTTCAAGAAAGTAGAAGAGAAGCAATGTGAGAAAGGTGTGGTCTGTCCCAGTGTGACTTGGAGACCTCTGAGTTGGGTGATGATTCACGCAGCTGAGCTGGTGCTGCCACTCAGTGAACAGGAAGCATCGACCGAGGCCCTGTAGTACATTTTTATGATGAACTTCTCCAACTACCATAAAATGAAATGTCTGATGGTTGTTTACACCTACTTACTGGTACTCTGTAAATCTGCCATACCTCATGTACTTCAGCAAAGCTGCTGGCAAGAGGTTAAAGAAGATATGTGTTTACCATCTATCTTTATCACCATCGGACAGGACTGCTTTGGACAATTCTAGATCAGAGAAAGCAGATCAATGGTTATACAATTCACCTTTTATATGTTACCTTTTAAAAAGAGTGTGTTATACAAAGGCCAAAATGTACAGGACAGAGAATGGTCTTTGTCCCAATACCCTGCCTTTATCTTTAAGTCTCAAAGCTGTTGGTGCCATAGGACAGGAAGTACAATGATAGTCTCCACTTGGAAAAAAAGATGATGCTGAACAGGAATGAAGATTCAGTAGGGAAAGATTTAAAATCTTTATCTGAAATATGGATAACTTACCTAAGACACTTGTGTGCAAAACAGAATAAGAGGTCGATCTTTTCTCAAGGTTCCTGCCCAGTGTTCTACATGTAAGCTCAATTCTTGTATTAGACAAGACTTTCATTTATAAGAGTCCCAAAATACATAATCAATGTTGCTTTTTATAAAGAGTATATATTGATTTATGTAACTGAGATGTCTATTAGCCTCCAGTCTTCAAGTACAACTGAATTTTAGTTAAAATATTGGCATTAAGTCTAAGATTCAGTTTCTGTTCATGAATTAATGAAAAAGAGACCACCCAAAAACGTATTCCATTCAATCCCAGGTGGAGCCCATGGAGGAGAGCAGGGACCAGGAGCACCAGAGTAGCTGATGGACTTTTCTGGATCACAGTCATAAGACTCTGCCGGTGGAATATCACTTTCTGTAAAGAATCTGAACTTAACCACAGAAGGCAAATTAGAACAATTTCTTTTAAAACACTTTCCCATGAAGCTTACATGTGATTATAACTATAGTCTATAAGATATGCAATTTTCAAAATACCTATAGGAGAATTGTTTGAATGAGAAGCTATACCAGGAAGGAAAGTTACAGAAAGAGTAACTAAGATTAGAGTATAACATGCATTTAATTTATAATTAGGATATCAAATCATTTTTGATAAATGCAGAAATCTGATTTTGAGATTTAGAAATATGTCTTATAGTTTTCACTTCTAGATCATACCAAAACAATAAATTACTCTTAACGAATTTGTATGGACACAATCTTTTAAATTATTTACAAATTTTCTTAAAACATCTTGAACATAATTTGATTGCCTTATGCTGAAGTGTTCTAAAAAATGTACACCTTTTAATTATCCATTGTTAAACACAACCTCTCTGTTTTGGGCCCATTATTCAGTAATTCTCTCTGAACATCATGCAAGGAGAATATTCTCTGTCGTTCTGGCCTGTTAATCACAAAATGGAAAAAAGAAAAAAGAAAACATTCACTGGAAGAATTGTGAAATCGAGGTCTTCTACCTGGAATCCACGCTTCTGGTTCCTGTTTCAGTGTAAAGGAAAGTAACTCCCTGAAGTGCCTAGGGGAAAGATGGATTGATTATCTGAATGCTCATTAATTTTCCAGCACGGATTTAGAGTAAGCCTCACCCTTATCTCTGCTCTGTGTATGTGCAGTAAAAGGAATTCTCCTACGTTAATCTTTCATGGGGCCTTGTGAGCGTGAAGGTAACGAGGAAGTGATTTACTCTCCACTGGCTTTGGATTCTGAATCTTTGTATTTTGTTAATGAAATTGATAAGAAAAATGGGTCTCTACTGGCCTTTTCTTCCTTTCTTATTTTCTTTCCACTTCACTCTGGCAGAGATTTATCTGCAGGATGGAGAGGAGGCAGGTGTGTGACCTGCAGTGGTCCTTATCTCCCTGTGAGGTCACATAGAGCATGCTTCTCCTCCTGTGACAGGAAGAGTGCAGATTGATCTCAGATTCATGATGGGGAATGGGCACGGGAGGCCCGTGCTTTCAGGAGCAGCACAAAGTTTTTGGAAGGTCACAGCATGCCTGTGGAAGATGAAAAACCAAAGAGTGACATTTTAGCTGTAAAATTTACACACATAAGCAGTGAAGATAGTAAGCATGTGCTGCTATGTGTTAAAATATCCCAAATTAAACTTGAATTACCTACATCAATGAAAACAAAATTTAGAAGAAAATCTGATCATTACATGTACTGGCAAATTATATTTAGCTTTAAAACATGTATTTTAATTTATAACAAGTCACTTCCTTGGTCAGGTAGTAGAATATAGGAAAAACAGAAAATGATGGAATTCCCAGAAGTTACTTCAGAACGTTTCTTCTCAGTACCCACCCTTCATTTCCACATTCTCGGTACGTTCATCTTGTACCAATCACCACACCTAACAGACGTGGTCTTCTGAAATCATGGCATACGTTACTCTCATTTGCACTAGCTCTACACTTCACATTTCTTCCTATATAAAAGGCATTAGGCCTCATTTCTGTTGTCATATTTAATAATTCGTTCTCATTTTTGGAATTAACGAAAGAATGAGAACAGTTCAAAGAAGAATATAATAGGGTATACCATTGCCATAGTACCGCTTTTGTTTTGCTCTATATTTAGAATACCATTGATAAATTTACGCAGGGTTGAAACAATGACCTATTCCTCCTGCAGCAGCTACAGCGTTAAGCTCCTGCAGTCCTCCGGAGGGTGAGGTAGGGGCATCCTCCAAGCACAGAGGGTAGCGACCAATCTGGGTTGTGTAGTGCGACCCCATATCTAGAAGTGAATAAATGATATATTTTTTAATTTTGGAGAATTTGAGAAAATTATGGTATAGCTATAGGTTGGATGCATGGACAGTCATGATTATTATGTCAATAATATTAAATTAATTGAGGCACATATATCATATTATTATGTAAAAATGCCAATATGCAATATGAGTTTTATTATTTGTACTTTAAAAATATACACACACTTAAAATAAAGTCTTGGAAGAAAGGCAAAAGTGATAAGCACTAAAATTAAAATAATTTAATTTTTATTTTTATCAAAGTGTTTTACTAATTTTCCACCATATGGATACTTCATTTCTGTAATAGAGGACAATGATTTTTATATGTTCTTACAAGTCAATACTAATCAAATGATTAAGTTTTCATTATTTTATTTTCTGCATTTCTATTATTTGTTGCTTATATTTCCTTTTATTGGTCTTTAAAATGTAATATGATAATTCTGAGAAAGAAAATGTCTAAGTAAGGAAAAATATTAATTTATTTGTTTGAAACAAGAGCCTATAAATCAAATTGGTTGAAAATAGTTTATTTGAATATTATTAAAAATGTTTTCTGATAATTCTTCAGCATAGTGCTTCCTTTCTTTCACATTTTTAAAGGAATGAGTATATTTACATAAGAATGATGTTTTTCATTTTAAAGAGAAAAAAGTAAAAATAAAAATAAAACAGAGCTCCAAAACTGGAGAGTATGACAGTAACAGTAATTAATACACTGTGTATTGTTGTCTACATAGTAGTTATTCAGAATGCAAGCTATAGGCACGAAATATTGTCCAAACAATATTAGCACAGATCTTTCTTTTCAAGGAACAAAGAGAAACTTACTGAATTACTACTTTAACTATCTTGTGTGTATATATATATTTTTTTCTTTTCCCTTCCTTCTTTTCTCCTTTCCATCATCTCATTTACTCTTTTTTTAAAGAAAGGAAGAAGAAAAATAGAAATAAAATAAAACAGAGTTTCAAATCAGTCTAAAAGGAGAGCAACAATAATTAATATAATGTGCTTTGTCATCTTCATAGTAGCTACTCAGGGTACAAGATATAGGCATGAAATAATGTCATTTTTTGACTTGGTTTCTGAAATACTAAATACGTCTTTGAACTCATATTTAGTTTTTGCCACTTTATTCTCAATAAATATAAGGGTTTTATCACAGTAGCTGTGTAGTATGATTTCAAGCCAGGAAATGTGGTGCCTCCTTCCTTGCTCTTGTTTCCCCAAACTGTTTTTCCTATTCTAGGTACCTGCTGGTTCCATATGAATTTTAGGAATGTTTTCTCTAGATCTGTGAGGTATGCTAATAGTATTTTGATCATGACTGCATTAAATCTGTGTAACAATTTTGTGAGTATGGCCATTTTCACTATGTTGGTTGTGCAAGAGATTTTAGAATGAAAGATTTCCATTTTCTGATATTCACTTTAATCTCCTTTTTTAGACTACTATGATTTTCAATATATACATCTTTTACTTCTTTGTTAGACTGATTCCTAAGTATTTCATTTTTTTGGATGATGTCATGAAGGGTGTGGTTTACCTAATTTCTCTCTCAGTGACTTTCTTGTTTGTGTATAGGAATGCTATTGACTTTTGAGTGTTGACTTAGTATCCAGCTACAGTACGGAATTTGGTTATTAAACCTAGAAGTCTAGAGTTTTGGGGTCCTTCTATGCAGAATATCATATCATCTGTGA
>RJWT010000669.1:0-60456 GCA_004365215.1 Cuniculus paca | reverse complement strand
TGTTTGCTTTTATCTTCCTTCATGGCTTGAATGCTACAGATTCTAATTTTAAATCTATCAAATCTAACTTTGGTTTTATTCCAAAGACAGCTTAAATCTCATATGATCTTATATTTCTCACTTTTCAAAGGCAAAAATGAAGATACATCTTCTAAGGTTATCGTTAAATTTATTTAGAATTTTAAGTTTTAGGAATTTATACATTAAATAAAAATCAATATTAAGATCTAAACATGCTGTAGAATAATTGTTTACTAAACGGACTACTATTATGTTGGGTAAACCTTTAGGTTTAACTCAAGCAACCACATTACCAGTGTGTGTGTGTTAATATAATAGAGCGACAAAATGAGCCAGCAGTTGTGAAGGCAAGAGAATCATCACCACAGGCACAGGTTACTAAGACAGTGATGACTGCATAACATGGGTTGTGCCTAGACTACAGTGATTTCCAGCATATCAATGAGTTATAATTCTGATATTATAAGTATCGCCTTTAAAAAGTTCATTTCTTACAAATACTCATTTCCAAGGATAAACAAATCTACATTAAATGTATTCTATTCTCCTAAGTGTAATACACTACTCAAAGCTTCACACATCATTGAACTCTGCAGACTGTTATCACTGTATTTGTATCATTTTTGCATATTTCTCTTGGATGTGTTGGATTTATTCTTACATTTAACCATAAATTTCTTTGAGGCATATCATCTTTGTAACCTCACAAAATTACTGAAATAGATTTTTAAAAATAACATGAATTCTTCAGTTTTTAAGAATGCCTAAGAAAATTCTAAATCTCTAACTCATCCTGCTATGGTATAAATGTGTCCTCCAAAGTTCAGGTATTAGAAATGTAAGTTGAGAGTGAGACCTTTAAGAGGTGATTAGATCATGAGGGCTCTGCCTTCATCAATACACTGACGCGTTATCATGGGACTGAGTTAGTTATCTTCACAATTAGATCCCTGAGGAGAGGGTTAGTCTGTGTCTATCTCCCCAACCCAACTCGCTTGCAAGAAGTTCCTACCAGATGTGCCTCCTTCAGTCCTTGACCTTCCAGGCTCCATTACGGTAAGCAATAAATCGCTGTTCCTTATAAATCACCTCATCTTTTGCATTCTATTATAGCAACACAAAAGAGACTAGGACACACTTGCCTCATACCTGCTAGGCAAGAACTCTTACACTGACTCACTTTTTTCAGAGAAAACTTTGGGTCCTGATAATCTAGTTATGTCTTTCTTCTTAGTGATGTCACTCAAAAGTGCGAAGCCTTGAAGTAGGTGCTTTTAACCAGAGAAGAGCCCAAAGTGTCCACACTCTAGTAAGTAGAATTACATGAATGTTGCCTCAGAAATTAATTGCTGAATGTGCATTAATGTAACATGCATGACTACAGCATGTATCCCACTGAACCTTGAAAATAACCAACAGAAACCTCCTTCACAGCAGACATCTCATTTTGTCTTTCGTAACTACTGTAATTTTTAGCATCTAGATTGTGACAAGACATAAGAAGTACACAGTAAGTATTCATTAATGAACAGAACAAACTTATTTAAAAAAACCAATCTACCTCTTTTTAGAGTGCAATAATAAAGGCTCAGAGATAAGGTGACCTGCTTAGAACTTCATAGGTAGTAGAAATAGAACCTGAGCCAAGATCTAATTGTTACACTGTTAGCATTAGCCTTAATATCACTTATAAAGCTATGACCTGATGGTTCCAGTCTCTTTTTCTTGTTGTACACCACTGAGCTCAAAGCCCGAGCTACTCTTAAGTTCTCTTATGTTGTTTTGGACACTATCAGTTTTTAAGAAATTTTTATTTGTATTAATACATGTTTGCAGTAAACAATGATTACGTTCTTCATGGGGGGTGGGATATATGCATAATACACCTTAATTCTTTTTTCCTCTGCTTTTCCCCTTTCTTCCCCTCCCTCCTTTTCTTGGTCCCTTTCCATTTGCAAAAGCTCTATTTCCTTGTTTCCTATTATCTATTTTTTTCCATTTCTCATGTAAGAGAAACCATGAGATATTAAAACTTGTGTCTGATTTATTCCACTTAACATTATGGTCTCAAAGTCCATCTGTTTTCCTGCAGTTGACTCACATTTATCCCTGCATCTTCTTTTCAGTTCAGTTTAGGTGTCTCCTACTCTTGGTTTCCCTAAGTTATATGCACTCGTTACATATTTCTACAATGCCCCATGTTCCCTTAACACAATATTTTCCTATTTAATTAAAGAAATATAGTAATCATTAAGAAGAAGAGATCTATAGCCAGAATACAAAGGTTCAAATTTTGATTCTACCATCTACTTGATGTGTGACTTTGAATATGTTACTTAATACCTTAGCTTTCTTATCTGTGAAATGGAAACTGATCTCTTATATGAAGGCTGAGTGAGTTAATTCATATGAAGTACTTAATAGTGCCTGGCACATTAAATACCATATAAATGTTTGTCCACATTGCTATTGTTTGTAATTTATAATTGAAATAACTAACTTTTCTTGTTCATCAGTTATCTCCAATGAAAGGTACAGTTATACCTAATATATTACGTTATGATGGTTAATTGTATGTGTCAACTTGACTGGGTTATAGAGTATGCAGGTATTTGATCCAAAGTAATTGTATGTGTGTGTGTGAGTGTGAATGTAGGTGAAATTAACATCTGAATCAGTAGACTGAGTAAAATAAGCCTTTACTAATGCTCATGCAGTCAGCTGAAGACATGAACAGAACAAAAAGGCTAAGTAACAGAAAACTCTTACTGCTTTTTTTTTGAGCCGAAACATCAGTTTTCTTTTGGCTCCTGATTTGAACTGAAGTATTGGCTCTTCCTGGATCACAAGCCTACAGGCCTTTGAACTAGAACTACACTACCTCTCCTGGCTCAAAGGCTTGCTGAATTCAGCAGTTGGGCCTTCTAAGTCTCCAGAACCCATGGAGACATTTCCACATAATCAGTCAGTCAACTAATCATTCTGGCTGTCTAGCCACACTCTTACCCACCCATCTCCTATTGGTTCGGTTTCTCTGAAGAATACTAAAACAACTGCTGAAGAAATAAATTGACCAGTAATTCACTCAATTAATCATAGGTTAATATCTAAAGACAGTTACCAAAGAGGTACCGTATGTGCGAGAGAACATATATTTCTTGGAAGAAGAAAGGATGTGAAAAGTTCTTATGAGAGATGACAAAAGTGAAAGCTTAGTTTCATTGGTTTCTGGCAAAAAAGATGTAGGGAAGTAGAGATTCATGTAGCTTACTGACCCTGTGTGCAAAGGTAAAAAGCACTGAGTGGTAGATAAAGGATGCAGGACTTTTGTTCTGCATTTAGCTTTTGTTCTTAGATGGTAGACCACTGAGAGGGAGGACAGGGAAAGAGATTGATAATGGAGGAAAAGAGAGACATGAGTAAATGCAAAACTGAATACACAAGTAGAGGAATGAACTTGAGAAGGAAGATAAGCTACCTGTACCTTTGAGACAGAAGGTGTGAGAAGTGAGGAGCAGCAACACCATTATTTCGGTCCTTGATAAAATGTTTCTAAGACAGCATGGCTTACTGAGAAGAGAGGAAGGAGAGAAGCCAAGGGAGCTAAGTTAAGATCAAAAGAAAAGGGGCTGTAAAAGACTTAGCAAAAAGTCTGTGTCAGAGATCTCTGTGGGGAGACCGTGTTGTGAATAAGGAAGCCTGTAGATTTGATCAAAGACACCAAGTAGATATGAATTTCAAATTAGTTCCTAATCATCCTCTGGATTCAAAGCAGAGAAATCTTGGCACAGCAAATGTAAGACAAAGAAAAAAATATTCTTTCCTGAAAAATAACCTTCAGGGGGAAATATTTTGTTAAATATTGGTTATAAAAGAAGACACAGAAATTAAATAGGAATTTCACTATGAACACCAGAGAGTAAAATTTAAAACACTATACAAACAAAAGTTTCAGTTAAAATCAAAATATTGGCTTATATTATTCAGAGAGAAAAGAAGAATATATATGCTACAACGTATTCTTGTTTTAAACCACTAAGACAGTAGTGGAGATGGTAAAAAGTAGTCGAGTTTTAAATTTATTTGAAAGTAGAAGAGACAGAATCCGTTAACAGTATACAGTTCAGTGAAAAGACTACAAAATATTAACAAAATGTTAACTGACCAGGTCATCTCTGGATGAAAGCATTAAATGTGATGCTTCTTTTTATCTTTTTAATTTTTTAGAGGAGTAATACAAATAATTTGTTAATTCTACACAGAACAATAGATTCTTGAGGTAAAAAATTCAATAACAAAATATGTATGGTAAAAAATAAAAGTTCCTCTTCAAATCCAAGTCCCCAATCCCACATTGTTCCTAAAGATTGCTATTAATCTACAGTGTTAAAGGGCTTTCAAATCATCTCCGAAGAAACCCTTCCCTCACAGCCCTCACAAGAACCTCTCCTCCTAACACCTTCATCATAGACCTCTAGACTCCAGGCTGGGAACAAATAAATTTCTAGGGTTTAATCCAACTAGTCTGTGGTATATTTCATTGCAGCACTCCAAAGCACATTAATACAATCCCTCTGACTTTTTTCTGAACTACTGCCCAACAGTCTACTTTCTTCTTGACCTGGCAACCTCCAATCTGTAGACTTTATGGCAGTGAAGTTCACACCATCTTTATAAACTGTATGATCATATATCTCTTGTGCTAATAAAAACACTTAATGTAGTATATAAAGCTCTCCTGGCCTCTCTAGCTACATCTTACACTGTTCTTTCCCTTCCAGCCTTGTGTGTTTCTCAAAACAATAATGTTCTATCTGTTTTGCATACTTCTTTCATCAAGCTAACTCCACTCATCATTTGCATTGAAGTTTTTAAAAAATCATCTCATAAAGTGAAAACATTACATATTTCTATAGACAATGAAAGTTTTCATAAACTATTACAATTATAATTGATCATTTATATATAGACAGCCCCTCAACTCATGATGTCCTACACGACCTTCTGATTTTACAGTGATGAGAAGTATTACTGCACTTTTGCTGAGTTGCACTGTAATGCACTCTGGAGATGGAAGCACAACAGCAGGCTGAAGTTAGTCACATAAATACAGGGGCAATACCAAATGCTGTATGGTGTCCTGTGTTGACAAACTGTGATATGTGTAAAATACATTAAATCCATTTTCAAATTATGATATTTTGAACTTAAAATGGGTTTACAGGATACATTTCTATCATGAATCAAGAAGAAGTGGAATTTTTTGATTAATGTTTCCTTTTGGCGATACTTACATCCATTATACCCATTCCTAGATCTCTAATCCATCAACATACTACCCAGAATATGGTAAGTGCTCAGTAAAATTCTATACATAGTATTACTTTTGATGTTTGCTTTGTCTTACAGATGTGCTTTCTTATATAAGAAAATACATATTTTATTACAGAATTTAATGAATAAATATATCATTTTAGTTGAATTTGTCATTATAATCCATTAATACAAACTCACATACACAGAACTATTCCATAAGGTAGACTTGTGGTATGATATATGTATTCTGCCTCCTTTCAAATATAAACAAATGTTGAGTTCTTTCACATAAATTTAATGAGAACCAACAAAACTATAAATATCCAAACATTCACATTCATTCTTCACTTGCTCTCATACAGAAACACATATAACATATGAAACTATCCATCTTAACATATGTATTCTGATTCACACTGAAATAGAGATTCTCAAGAATTTTCAGTTTAGGTGTTGAAGACAGCAAGAAAACTAAATTAACAAGAATTACAATCATGCTTGCTTTAAAATCTCAAAAAAAAAAAAATCTCAACAAATAAGCATCCCGTGATGGCATTCCCTGTAGTCAGTATCACTGATGACATGTAATAAACTACATGAAATTATTTTTGAAGTAGGAACTATTTTCTCTTCCATCTTTTTATCAAAGAATAAATAAATATTTGCCTGCTTGCCTGCCTTCTTTCCTTCCCTCCCTCCTTCTTTCCTTCCTTTCTTCCTTCCTTTTGAAAACAGGCAGGAATTCAAACAGTAAAATAATTGAATAAATAAAGCAATATGTTAAGAATGATGTCAGCAAGTTGGAGCAATGGGAAAGCCAGTATATTCCCTCACAGAAACACCAATTTAATAATACATGTTATCCAAAAGTCTGAGAACTGCAGAGACCATCCAAAAAGCAGAAATACTCTAGCAAAGTGAAAGCAAAGAACAGCTACATGAAATGGGGAAGAAAATCTGTTTCACTTTTACCATGTCAGCTCCCCTCCTAAACAAGCACAGCTGGCAACTGAGAGAAAAGGCCCAACTAGTACATTCTTTCTTGAGAGACAATGGTAAGACTGGATCATACGTCTAGTGTGCCAACGTTTTAGGGAGTGGCCCAAAGACTTAGTTTATGTCTCATCTAATTTGAAGTGCTGACTGGGAACTGGCAATATTATGGATGTCCGGAGTCCTCTGGGAACAAGAGAGAGACAAGCGGCTTACTACAGTACCAGAGAACTTCTAGTCCCATAGAGAGAAATCTACAGAGCTTGCTGTACTGGGGAGAAAGTGTCCAATTAGTGCCTTATCTTACAGAATAGAAAGAAGAGTACAGCTGGCATCATGGCACATGCCTGTAATCCCAATACCCTGGGAGGCTGAGGCAGGACAACTGCAAGTCTGAGCCTACTCTGGCAGTTTAGTGACTTTAGCAAGATCCTGTTTAAAAATTTAGAAAAAGGCTTGGGGAGGGAGCTCAGGGTAAAGGCCCTGGATTCATTCCCTAGTAACAAAATCGACAGATGGATGGATGGGCAGGTGGGTGACTGGATGGATACATATATGATCAGTGGAACATGCATCAAAGTTAATGGAAGGAAATAATGATTATAGAAGGAATGAAACAGAAATTAGAAAAATGGAAAATCTAATTGTGAGTGTTCTGAAAGTTACAAAATAGAAAGAAGTCTCATTAAGCCTCAACAAATTCAGAAAGGAAAAAAGAAACATTACAACTAATACCACAGAAATAAAAAGCACTGTAAGAGACTCTTATGAATAATTATATACCAGTAAGTTAGATAAACTAGAAGAAATGGCTAAGTTTCTAGCAACATACAACCTAATGACTGACTTAAGAAGTAAAAACTACCCTGTATGGCTTTCATTGTTTGTTTTGATTGATGTTACTCTATTCGGTATGGTTTGATTGTAATATGTCTGAAGGTGTAGGCAACTATTCTGAAGATAACAAATATTATGGTAGCCAATGCTGTTTTGCTAATATCTTGAAATTCTGTATTGCTTACATTGTTTAGCTTTGTTTGTTTTGCTTTGTTCTGTTATGTTTTGTTTTGTTTCTACTGTTTTAGTTTGTTGTATTTTGTTTGATTTTACTTATCCCTGATGGTATGGGTAGGTATATTCCAGATAACAAGAGGCATTATGGTAGCCTTACCGATTGCTTTTTACCCTGTTTAAAAGTCATGTACCATGTTCATTGCCTTGTTTTGACTGACTTTACTCTGTCTTGTTTTGATTGTATTCTTTTCAAAATAAAAAAAAAGAAGTAAAAACTCTAAACACAGAACTAGCAGAGATGGAATTGGTAATCAAAAATCTTCCTACAAACAATCCAGTAACAGAGAGCTTTAGTGGAGAATTCTATCAGACATTTAAAGAGGAAGTAAAACCAATTCTTCTCAAACTTTTGAAAAAAAAATGAGTAAAAACAAGTCCAAATACCCTCCATGAAGCTAGCAATACTGATTCCAAAAATCAGATGATGATAGTACAAAAAAAAATTACAGGCCAATAATCTTCACCAGTACTGATATAAAACCCCTCAAAAAAATACAAGTAAACTGAATTTGATGATACACTAAAAGGATTATAAATGTCCTAGTGGAATTTACTGCCAGAATGCAAGGATAGTTCATTATACAAAAATCTATCAATGTAATACAACATGCTGACATAATGAAGGACTGAAAACCACAAAATCACTTCAACTGACACACAAAAAAACACCACCCTTTCATTAAAAACACTTCACAAGAAATAGAATCTCACTCAACATACCAGAAATATGTGAAGACCACAACTAAAGTTAAAGATATTACATCATTAATAGTTTTTGTTAGATATCCACTATCAATTTACAATTTCCCTACATTTTCTAGAAATTTTTATCATGGTGACTTTTGTGATGTACATTTTCTGTACCTATTGAGATACTGTATTTACAAATTCCTGAACTTTTAATATTTTAAATTTTTTTCAATATATATATTCCTGAACATAACTGGACTATCACTTTCATTTCTTATAATCTACCTGTTATAAAGAACCTGCTACTCTCAGAGAATGGATTAGGTTAGTGTGCTCTTTTTCTTTAGAGTAATAAAATGATCTCTTCCTTGCAAATTTGGTACAACCTGCTTGAAAAGCCATCTGGGTCTACTAGTTTCTTTATAAGACTTTAAACTATGAAGGTTCTTTAAAGGTTACAGAACTATGGAAGGTGTCTTCTAGTTCTGATTTAGTTTTCTGAAAATGTGTTCATTTCTACCTGTGTTTTAAAATTAGTTGGCATAAAACTTTCTTAGTACTTTTATCTTTTATTAATCTTAAAGTTTGATACAATTTTAAAGAAGTTATCAGAACAGCCACCAAAATCCCACTATTTGCTCACTCTGATTTATCAATTGTTATGGTAAGTCAAATTTAAGTTAGCATTCTCATTCTTTTTCTCTATGAATCATTCACAAGTATGTACCATGACTCTGTAACAAATAACTGATTTTCTAATAATAAACATATCCTCTTGCAAAAATATAGTACTGTTTCTCAATCAGTATTTTAAACAACTTTCCATTCCCACTGAATTGCATATTACTAATATAGAGAAGTACATAGGATTTTGTAATATTGTGCCAAATTGTACATATACATAGAGTATATATGTATATATATATATATGAATTAGACATGTGCTAACGTTAGAAGTATGACTAACTTTTGTGCACTGATTTTGTACTCTGTAAGCTTGCACAAAATAACTTATTAGTTTTAGTAGCTTCTTTGAACATTCCATTTTGTTTTCTTCATATATGATCACTTTACCTATAAAGAAAGAGAATTTTCATCCACTTTCCTTCTTTCCACACTGACAGTCTTTTGTTTTTCTTTTCCACAGGTTTACGTGATGAACTGTTAAACTTATCTGCTATTTATTTCACTTATTTTATTTGCCTAAATGTTCTATTTGGTTCCTGTTTGTAATATCAGTTTCTCATTTTTTACTTGTAAATAATAAAGTAAAACATTTTTTTGAAAAACAAAACTAAAAAAGGATAAAAATGATACAGAATTTCAAAACAAATAGGAAATTAACACTAGTTAATACATTGCATATTATTATCTTGAAAGCAGTTGTTCAGATTACAAGATGTAGGCATGAAAAAAATGATCAATCAGACAATGACAACACAAGCAGTTCTTTTCAATGAACTAACAGATTAGTAGTAGTTATCTATCTTGCATATATATACATACACACACATATATGTATACATATGTGTGTATGTATATATATAGTAGTATAGTTATACTACACACACATAACTTTTCCCTTCTTTCTTTTCTCTTTCTATCCCAGTTGTTTTTTCCTTTTGAGCACTTTTTCTTTCATTTTCACAATATCTATTGTACATTTTGGATCTTACACTTTTTTTTCTTTATTTACACTATGGAAACAATATGATATTTATACATGCGAGTCTGATTTATTCTGCTTATGAGTATGGTCTCTAGTTACATCTATTTATCTATAAAAACCTTCAAGTTTATTCTTTTTTTTTGGGAATTGATTTTTTTTTAAGGTATATCCTTCTTTGTGGCTGTGTAACACTCGGTTTCTCATTTTATAGCATTCCTCAAAGTATTTTGCATATGAATATTTGTTTAGCTATTTTAGATTCGTTATCAGGTAGTATTTTTAATACTGTAAATCCATTGTGTCTTTGATAAGTTAAGAGTCTAAAAGCTGTTTCCCACTGTTTTATTTTTCTTGCTGTCTCTCAGTCATATTAGTTTACAAGATTAGTAAGTGTTCTCTGCAAGCTCAATATAGGCTGACCTTAATATAAAAAGAAAATCTGATAGCTAATATGCTTGCCATTGCACTAGTTTCTTGGGGGAGTAAAAGCCTTTTTATCAACCAAGGACCACATTCACTGCTGTCACAGATCTCAGCTCAATACAGAGACCCTGTTTTTCCTCCCTTCCTCCCTCTTTACCTCCCTCCTGCAGCGGTGAGGATGGAACCCAGGACCTTGCTTGCTAATGCAAAATGATTCAGTTCATTTTTCCATTGTGGTAGAACTCCCAGAGCCTAGAGTGCTGATCCCATCATTGACACATACATTTGACTCCAAAGCAACTTCACCTTTTACATTCACTTACTGTTACATATCTCACTACTGTTTCAACTGGTTTATCTGCATATGTGCATGTATTTGCATGCTTTTCCCCCAAGAGCCTCTTAATTTGGCAAGCATGAGAGTGTATTAAAAACTATATCTAATACATCCAGAATTTGTCTGTACTATAGTAACAGGGTCCTTAAAAAATATCTTGGCCCCAGAAAAGTAAAAGTACAAATCATCTAACCTTTACAGATAATGAATATTTACTAATAATACATGACTTAAAAATCTAACTGGCTTATTGCTGTTCAATCAAATTGAGATGCCACAGAGAGATGAGTTCAACATTTTACTTATACATAATATTAAAAAGGTTTCAAATTTGGATGCCCTTAAAATTTTCTAATTAGAGTTTTTAATGCCATTATCAAATCATTTGATAAGTCTAAAAGGGTAAAAGTAAACATAATTTTCTATAGTTAAAATTCTCAATAGTAGTATAGCTGTTCAAACTGCTGAATACATTCCAAATTTAGCTTGGTGCATCCTACACATGATTATAAGATTCTGTTGGATGATAAAAATTGCTGGCTTAGAAAACAAAAGTATCATATCTACACTCCCACACACAACTAAACTGTTTTAATTTTGCAGATGACAGTCCATAACCTGTTTTCTTCTATGTGGTTCCCAAATAATTTGTTAATAATTTGCAACACTCGCTTTTCAAGCAAAGTGTTACACACAGTATTGATGATTATCTAGTGATACTAGAACTCTAAACTGGTTTTAAAAGATATCAAAACTGAACTTCTAGTGTCTAATAATCTCATTTAAAATTGAAATGGCCTACTCAAGTCATTTAACCTATAGAAAAAAACAATATTGAAAAAGAATATTCAACATTAAAGTGCCATAAATAATATGAATCATTAGGTATGACTGTATCTTTCCAAATTATCATATGACCTGAAGAAAACAGGCTAGTTTTTACAAATTATGCAGCGCATTTATTAAATTAAGCAAAAGTGGAATTAGTTACTTCAATTACAGAACAGCTCTCAAAAGGAACTACATCTAAACTAAAATATCTGTATGATTCATAATATTTGATATAACTGGTGAGTCTTTATAGTCAACCCATTTATGTTTTATTTATACCGATATATTATTTATAACACTATGGACATCTAGTAAGAAATATTCTCAAGTCATTAAGCATTACAAAAACTACCATCATGTAGGATTCTTTTGTACTGAGAATGTTCTTAATATTAAGACTATGAATACCAATACACACAGTCTTGTCATCTAAAATCAAATAGCAAAGGTAGACATGATAATATTCAACTGAAAATTAAATTTTTAAAGTAATCCTCATTTTTCCTAAAAGAATATAAATGCATTAGTAAATCTCATAAGACTTCACTGAACACAAGGAAAACCATTTTCACTATTTCTATAGATACAAAATCAGCATATTATAACATGATACATAATTTTGACATATTCAGAGTAAATATTTAATATGATCTTACATAAGGAAACATGAGCAATGAGTACTCTTCATGAATAATACGCAGCACTGAACCTTGCCCCACACATCCTTTCCTTTTGCTGATTTTGCTTCATATCCTCGCACTGTGGTAAATCATAGGCGTGAGGACACTGCTGGGTCAGGCCTGTGAATCTTCCCAGTAAATTACAAAACTTGGAGGTGATCTTGGAGACTCTCAACATAGTACATGAAATATTTAAAACTGGGAACTTACATATGAAGTTACCAATATAATGATGCTGGGAACAATAATTTTTTTTTTCATTTTGGAGGACTAGATGTGAGAATTTGAGGGCAAATGAATAATTATTAATATTGTATTAATACCTATAAAGATAGAATCAGGGATCCTTATACTTTGAAGAAATTTTGACAGTCTATGAGGTTATCAGATTGGAGAATGATATAAGGGAGAGTTCAGAACACGGAAAACAAACACATCAATGTACTTTATGCGAAAATTAACAATAGAATGGTTCTTACAGACTCACATGAATATATTATAATGACTACTAGTCACACTTCTTATTTACCAAACATTTACATTTTATTATCTAGTGGGGCTTTTAAAAACATTACAAGAAATCATTTTTGTGACAGAAAACAGGAAATTACAAAAATTAGTCTATAAATAGTACTGCTGCTAGCTCTACTATAAAAAAATGCTTAGTTTATATGTTAAGGAAAATTCATAGCTGTCAGGAAATCCCCCTACTGCTATTTGCCACCTATCCATTCCGTAAAGCAATCATACCAAGGAACTTGGCACATATCTTTGTGTTCTGTGTAAGAAATACGTGTCTTCGCTGAAACGTACCTTAACTATTTCTTCAATGAAACAAATGTGAGAAACAGGATCTCTCTTCTTGGTTAGTACTTTTTGTAGATGTTGTACCTAAAATGGGGTAGGAGATATATGTAAATGGGCATTTGCAATGAAACAAATGTAAAGTTCAGGTGCTAGGCAAAGCAAGGTGCATTTCAGAAACTACTACATAAATAGTATTTATAAGGGAAAGGAAATGACACTATGCTAGAGCCTTTATGTATAGTATAAGAAGCCTACAGAAGTATTTTTAATGTTCAGAGATTTTTAAAACTTGCCCCAAGTCACACAATTTAGAACAACCAAGAATCAATTCATAATTAATATTCTTTCTATCCCCTGAAATATTTACCTGTCCACAAACAGCACAAATATGATCCATAAGTTTCTCCATATTGGTCCAAAGGGAAGCACGAAAAGCTGCAGTATTTCCTGGGGTTGGCATAGTAGATCGTCCAGGACCTCCTGGTCATAAGAGACAAAAGAAATATGACAAGTCAGATTTCCCAAATGTAACAAAATGTATTCTATTCTAAAAAGCATACAAAGACAATAAATGAGAAGTTCCATTTTAAAGGAATAATTTCTTAAAATATACAGTTTGTGTTTAAGAAAGGGGAGCATCACACACATTTGTACGCACACAGACATGTAGGCACACATTCACGAAAGACAAAATGAAATTAATGAAAATGGTTTCCAAAAGGGGATGAAGGTGGCAGGAAACAGAAAAAGATGTGAGGTACATAGATTTTAAGTCTTCATGACTGAAACAAATACTCTGCAATATTCTAAAATATTTTGTATTTACATGAATGTCTTGCATATTTCAAAAACTTAAATTTAAAAAGAACAAAAATATTAAAACTGAATACAAATACAAGTAAAATAATCTATAAAACAAATTAATAATATAACCTTATGGGGTGGGACACAATTTAGTAATTTTTAATCACAGGATACTGATTTTAGTGAGATACATGTTATGAGCAAAACAAAACACCACAAAGAAATCTTGTGCTTTATAGATATGCTGATGCTTGTGGTAAAAATGCAGTAATTCTGAAAACAGTTTAGGTATGTTTTAGAAAACAGTAAGCAGAATCAAAATACAAATATATAATGGTGATTACAAGTATTTCCTAATTATCTGCTGGAAAAACAGAGCTAATAATTCCTCAACAGTAATAAGTAATCTAGAATCCAAATCTTGATTTTTAAGTACCATCCATCAACCCCCTCCAAGATTCACTAAAGAGAGCTTTCTGGAATAATGAAAATACAAAGTAAAACTGGTACATACTGCCCTGGAGAGCAAAGAGAGATGGAGATGTAGACAGGGTACATGAATTTGATTATGATGGGCTATAAAACAAACTGGGAAAATTTGGCTACCCAAAATAATACTGGTAACATACTGTAAAACAATGATAAAAAAATAACTGATGAGTTCACAGTGAAAATTGTGAACCTATTTAAAAATGACAGAAACTGCTCTTTATATAAAAGTATACATTAATTAAAGAATTGGGGGTGTGATTTTGCAACTATTACTGTAAAAATTAACTAAGGGAAAGATTATGAATATCAAAATACTAAGTGAAATTTTATAAGGAACAAAATATTCACATGGTCTCAAAGTATACACCATTAAATCACTAATTACTTTTACAAGGACCAGTTTGGCATATATCACTGTACTGAAATGATCCCATTTAGCATTGGCAAATAATGGTACAAACTGACATTATTTTGTTGTTTTCCAATATAATGTACAGTAGTCCCTATCACTGGTTTCACTTTCTGTGGTTTCAGTTACTCAAACTCAAGTGTAGTCAGAAAATATTAAATGGAAAATTCCAGAAATAAAAAATTCAGAAGTTTTAAACTGTGCACCATTCTGTATAGCATGATGAAATCTGTGCTACACTGTTGTATCCTGACAGGATGTGAACTATCCCTATGTTCAGTGCATCCAGATTGTATATACTGTCTACCCATTCATCACTCATCTGGTATCTTGTTTATCAGATTAACTGTAACAGCATCTCAGAGCTTGTAACTTGTGACTAGTTAACCTTTATTTTATTTAAAAATGGCACCAAGGAACAAGAGTAGTGATGTTGGCAATTTTATTATAGCACATTGTTATTTACAACTGTTACTATTCACTGTTGTTAATCTCTTACTATGCCCAACTTACAAATTAAACTTTGGTACAGGTATGCATTTGTAGGAAAACACATAATATATGTAGAATTTGGTATTATATGAAGTTTCAGGTATTCAGTGGTATTATGGTTGAGATCTAGATGTTCCTTCAAAGTGCCAAGGACTCACAGGTGGGGCTTTTGGAAGGTGATTAGATTGTGGAGATGTGATAGACATCACTGGAGTAATACACAGATGAGTTTACAGCTAAATACAATGTTGGGAGGCAGAGTCTGGTAGGAAGAGGTAGGTGTTTGGGAGCGTGGCATGGGGCATGGCTTGGAAGTGTTTATCTCTTTTCACTCTCTCCTTCTACCACCAAGACTTGATATGAACAACTTTCCTCTGCCAGTGCCTCTCTGCCATACTGTACTACCTTGAAGCCAGCTGACTATGCAAGGACTGAAACTTCAAAAATATGAACCAAAATTGTGACTGGGTGTGGTAGCACACACCTGTAATCCCTGCACTTGGGAGGCTGAGGCAAGAGGATCATTGCAAGTTTGAGACCAGCCTCAGCTACAAAGTGAGCACATGGCCAGCCTGAACTGCATTAAGAGACCCTGTCTCAAAAAGACAAAAAAAAAAAAAAAAAAAAAAAAAAAAAAAAAAAAAAAACCAGAACCAAAATAAACTTTTTTCTCCTTTAAGGTATGAATGTTGGGTACTGTGCCCAAGCAATGAAGAAAGTAATTAAGACAATGGGGAGTCTTGGAACACATCCACCCCATGGATAAGTGGGGATGAGTATAATAGGAAATACACATTACTTTACCAGTATGGTTATCATGAACTGAACCATGCAGACACAATGAAATAAATCCAGATTATGGGAATCTCCAAATATGTTAAATCATCAGAAGGTGTAGAGAGGCTGCACTGACTCCATTTTGTCCCAGACACATCTGGCTGACAGTATCTTGGTAGAAAGTGCAGGCCTTCAAACATCCCCTCAAGACAAAAGCATGAGGTCCAGTAAGAACGAGAAGCAAACAATAATCTAAGCATGTGCGATATGAGTTTCTTTGTTCTCTATCTCAATAAAAGCTGCCTGCTTACGCTGGGCGGGCAGCAGCCATTTTGCTGACCCTTTGCGTGCAGAACCCCTCCCTATACAAAGGGTTGTGTGATTAAAGGATGTAGAAACAAAACATAACCAACAGAAAAGCATGATTCCTGATTGGTTCCACTGGGGAAAACCTAGTTCAAAAGAACATTTTGAAGAATAACTAAAAATTTTGGATAGGGATTGGTATTAAATAGTATCTCCCTATCAGTGCTAAATATCTTCAGAGTGAAAAGCCAGAGGTGGTGGCCCACATCTGTAATCCCAACACTTGGGAGGCTAACGTGAGAGGGTGAGTTCAAGGCCACCTTGAACCACATGCCGAGACCCTGTCTCAAAACAACGCAACAAAATTTTAAAAAAGAATGTCTATGAATGTTCTTGTATGTAACAAAAACACACAAAGCTCTTTGTATAGCCTGAGCTGTTTCAACATAAAAATAGGAAATATAATCCCAAATTTCAAGGCATAGATGTCAATCCAACTAAGGTTAAAAAGCAGGCAGAGGTTTCTGAAAAGGACAGATGGAAAAGAAAAACGAATCAATACACAATGAAATAAAACTTCTCTATAAAAGGTAATATACTCTACCTCAGAAGACAATAATTAGTGCAGAACATTCCACCATAATACATATCTTAAAAAGCTACTAATGTTCAATGATCAAAAAAAACTGTATGCTGGGTGCGGTGGTGCACACCTGTAATCCTAGCACTCGAGAGGCTGAACCAAGAGAAATGATGGCCAGCCTGGGGTACACAGTGAGTTCAAGGCCAGCCTAGACTACATAGTGAGACCCTGTCTCAAAAAAACAAAAACAAAAAATTGTACATTCACAAAAAAAAAGCAAGTATCTGTGTGTGTCATAAATGGATTTGTCTTAGAATTCTCTAATAGGTCTACTATTCAAAGTGACCTATCCTTTTCCCAGGCTTCAGCTGTCAAGTGGGGGACTTCAGTTAACATAACATTCTAGCTTTCTCTTCCTCCCTCTTACAAGTGACTTCATAAGGGGTAACTGTGGGTAAGAAACTGAGCCTAACTGATTTGTCTCTTCCATTCTGTGTGTGTGTGTATAAAAGCCGCATTCTGACTTGCACTCTGTCAGTGCTAAGAACAGCAGAGAAGGCTGACACTTGGGAGCGAAGTTTCCCTTTGAGGTGATATATTAGGAAATCTACTTGACTGCAATCTAAGCCATGCCCTTTAGTTTAGGTTTTTGTTTTTAAATCAATAATAAAACTAACATTTTAACCATCATCTTTTTGTTTCCTCCATCTGTATCTCAGTCATTTTCAAATTCAGTAAGGAACAGAAGGGTTCACAAACAGTTACAAAATTCTAAAGGAAAGCAAGTGCAAGTAAGAATTTGTATCTATTAAAATTATTTAAACATAAAGGCAACAGACAACTATGCAAAAACTCAGAAAACACAGTTCTCATGAAACATTTTCAAAAAATCAATTATTTTAAAATCCAGGCAAGGGATAGATGAATGTAAAGGGAGAGGTAATATGACTAGAGATAAAAACCAAAACCTGAAAAACAGAAGAAAATGTAAAAAGCATTGATGACCCAAAACTAACAAATACTTCGTGTATATGGAAAATCATATAGAATAACATGCAAATACTAGCCATTAAGCTTAAGAACTACTACTCATTCTCTCCCTTCCTGGTCCTGCTTCCTTTGCTAACTCTCCAGAAAAAGTCTTAAATTTGGTGATTATTCCATACAGTTGTAATTTACCCAAACGTGTACATATGCAAAACAATATAGCATGGTATATTTTTTTTCATGTTCTTAAGTTTTAGAAATGGTATCATATTGTATGTATTTTGGTGCCATTTACTATTTATTGATTTAATTACTATTGAATCATTTAAAAAACTAATTTATCTATTTTTCCATTAAGGCAAAGATTATTTTAACTTTCACTATTATACACCACAGTATAATAAAAATTTTTCTACATATGAGTCAGAGTTTTTCTAAGGCATATTCTTATAAAAGAAATTACAGCCAGGCATGGTGATGCAACCTTGTAATTCTAGCACTTGGGAAGTTGAGGCAGGAGGATCACTGTGAGTTCAAGCCCAGTTGGGCTACATAGTGACTTCAAGTCCAGGCTGAACTACACAGCAAGACTTTATCTCAAGAAATCAAAAACCAACCAACCAAACTAACAAATCAGAAGATCATAAGGACTGCACATTTTTAAACTTAAAAGATCAAATTGTAAAACAGAACACAGTGATTGAAAAACATTATTCTGATATAAGGGTAGAAGAGTTTCTGCTCTAACTCAACGCTTAGTTCCCTTAAATTTTCCCAGATAATTAAGAAACAGCATATTGCTTAATTTATATACCCTTAGTAAATATTTCAGCTTCTAAAGAGTTTAAACATGTTTCATGTGTCTATTTGTTATGCCCTCCAATAAACTGCATATTTATATTCTGTGTCCATTTTTGTCAACTGACTTACCTCTTTCTCAAATCATAAGCTTTTTATACAAAGTAACATTATCTTCCTTAAAATTGTACTGCAGTATATTTTTTAAAACTTTGAAACAATCTTAAATTTGTAGAAAATTTGCTGCTGTAAAAAAATGTTTTCCCTGAACCACTTACAACTAAGTCATGGATCCGATGCCTCATCATCCTTCAATATTGTAATGTATACTTCTATATGAATGACTATTCTCCTATATAACTTCAATATTGCAAATATGAGGAAATTAATATACTGCCTATGTAACATTTACAAAATAAAAATATTAGTTATTCTTCTTTAAAAATAATAAGCATTTATCCCCAAGGTTTCTACATTTAAATCATGATATCCATTCCTCTACAAATGATAATAAGGGAGCTTTAATACTCTTTATTCATCTAACAAAAGAAGCCTACATTAAGATTGACAGCATGTGAATAATTGCTTTCCTTTTTTCCCCCCATTCTTGACAACACAAGAGGGAATCAGATTAAACTGCTCCTGGAAATTTAAACATTAAATCAAACTTTCTGAGAATAATTGCTAGGAAAAATTGAGTGTTAAATTACCTTTGGCAATTTATTTTCAAAGATCTCCTTCTGGAACAGTCTTAATATGGACCTACTTAAATGCCATGGCTAACCTTTAAATATATCTCTTTGAGACCTAAGATTCTTTTATCTCTTTTCATGTAGTGAATATATATGAGTTATACAGTCAGTGTTACTTAGGGTCATGTTTATATAATAAATATGAAAGTAATAAATGGCTGAAAATTTTTTTGTACCCATGTATCAGAAACTGTAATTATTCTATGTGACTTATTTCTCTCATTCTTCAGGATAATTCCAAAATAAGTAGAGGGCCTTCAATTTAAAGGGGGTCTGGGAAGTAAAAAACTGGAAATATTAAGTAGATAGGATTTGGGAAAGTTTTCTGTAGACTGAAAAAATGAAGTGGGGTGGTAAAGCTGAAGAAAAATATGGAATCAAGTTAGACTTTGTTGTTAAGCAGAAGGAGACATAATAGGATAACTGAATGTGATGGAAAAGAGATGCAGAAAAGGAAAAATTCAGAAGGCAAAGAGAAAGCATCTGCTGAAATGATACTCTGGTGTGGTGGAACTTGATGCAAAAATAGAGTGGTCCTTGCTAGCAGAAATATCATCCCTCTGTACCAACTAGAGAAAACAATATAAAGGGAGAAGAGAGGCATGGAATTGCAACAAATAAGTGACATGCACACACAGTGTCTGTCTTTTCTTTTTTCTTTCATTATTATTATGTGAATATCATCAGCAAGTGCAGGAAAAGGGCTGCAGACTGCTGTGATGGTGCTACACTTCTGCACCTTGCATTCACCTTCTTCTAGCTCTTTTCGTTAGATTTTGCTATTGTTGTAATCTTCCCAAAGCTTTTATCAGTATATGCTTGGCTGTTACTGCTTCTGAGTGCAAGAATTATAAGGAAAACTCCAGAAAGCTAAAGCAGAGATAGCATCCTTTCAAAAATATTTTCCTCCTCAATAAAAAGTACATATGAGGATAAGAGCTTCAGAAAGAATAATGCTTTATGTTCCATTTTTCTTTTTTATTTTTCACATCTGTTTCAAGTAAATGATGCCACAGTCTATAAGTCTATATCTAAAAGTTGTGAATATACCAATTGGCCAGTTCAGCTCACTGATTAGACAAAAAAATTATAAACATTACGAATAAATTCTGAAATCTAATTTCTTCCCTCATTTTCTGTCTCCTAAAAGATGAGTCATTACACTGCTTTGAAATAAAAAGTTTTTTACATACTATTCCAAGGACTTCTCAGTTACAAATATATAAAGATGGTAACTATAAATCACAACCATACCTCTCACAGCTGAGTGGGAAGGCTGAGTCAATACTTTGATATCTAATGTACTGTTGATATTTTCTTCTAAAGTAGCACAGTATCCATCCACGACACTGGTAATAGTATCCTTCAAAGTTCCAAGATTATGGAAAACCTGAAGAGCTGTTCCAACTTGAGTTGGATTCTTAAAGAATGATGAGATGGGATGGAAACAGATAAACAGGAAACAAAAAAAATCAATATAAATCTACAATTTAAGTGGTATTGAGCAATTTTACATTTTTAAATCATCAAAGAATAAAACAATTTGAAACAAATATATTTTAGTCATTATTTCATAGAACGAAAGTTGAATACTCCACTATCCCATCCATTTCTTCTCTGTACTTCTTTAGAGATCAGTAACCAAGTTTGAAGTCCATTGTATAATATTAAAGATTATTTAAATGTTGCCACCAATCCCTGCAAAGGGAGCCATGCTGGAATAGAAGTCCTGCATGTGTTGGAGGACACACAAAGGCTTGGTACTACTCTATACTTCATTCATCAAATCACTCATTCTAACTATAAGTATTTATACAAAGTTTACTGTTACCTATCATAGCTCTTGGTGCTGGAAACACAGTGGTGAAACAAATTAAATCCGTGCCCTTCTGGAGCTTATAATTAATATAAAATACATAAAACATAAATACAATAAGTAGGATATCAGGTAGTCATGAGTACAAGTTTTAAAAAGCGATGTAGAGAATAAGAATAGAGAATGATAAAGATTTCTTTAGAGACAGAAGAAAATTCATCTCTGAAGTGTTGTTATTTATTTATTTATCTATTTATTTATTTGTCTTTTTGAGACAGGGTCTCGCTGTGCCGTTCAGGCTGGCCTTGGGCTCACTTTGTAGCCCAGGCTGGTCTTGAAATCTCAACGATCCTCTTGCCTCAGCCTCCAGAGTGCTGGGATTACAGGTGTGCACTACCACACCTGGCTATCTGAAGTGAAATTTAAAGAGACCTGAATATTCTGAGGGAGAGGAAGTCTAAAGAAGATATGTGGAGATACAGACCTAGGTGCCAAAGAACTGAGAGAAAAATGTGCTTGGTATGCTAGTGAAATAGCTGCACGACGATGTCTGTAGCTGAATGAAGTGAAAAAGAGTACGAGATGAAGGCAGAAGGAAAGAAAACTACCAATGAGTAGATTTAGATTACAGTGATATAAAATTGTTGCATTTGTTGCTAAGTAGACTAAATTACCAGCTAGAAACTAATACAATAACTTATCTAGGCCCGATAGTTGAAATTCTTCTTTCATTTATGAGCCAGTGTCTGTTATTAGAGACACGGAGTTAAAAAGTTAAATTATTTAATGTGCTTTCTGGACCTAAGTTCATAAATAAGAGAAAAGGTTATTTCTAAAATCTATTGGCCTTATTTTCAAATTACACTATACACTTCAGCTACACAAACACACAGAAACAAAATGGTTTGCTTAAAATATAAATACATTAAAAGCAAAATAAAAGCTAATAGGAAGCAGGGAGAAAAAAACCTTCGCAAATGGGAAGGAGACCTAGTAATGGAGAGAGGAGAGAAGGGAAAGAGACGAAAGAATTAAGATGTGTTATGTACATGTACCAACTCCCCACAATGAACATAACCATTATGTACTGCAAACATGTACTAATAAAAATTTGTAAAACGCCATCTAAATAAAGAGAAGGAAATAGAGGTGGCAAAGAACAATGCTCATTTTTTTATTAAATAAATTTTTATTAAGTAAATGAGTATTATTGCAAAGTAAAATGTTCTAATAAAAATGTTTACTTTGATTATACTGTATTTAATTCTAGTGTATACTGTCAATTCTGTATTAGAATGCCAACAAAAGAAACAGGAGAAAGTACGTTACTACATATACAATTATTAACCAAAACCAGGGAATGACATTTATTTCTCTTGGTGTTATTTTCATCTTTTACTCTTCTCCCACAAGTTAGGTACATGTGTGTGCATTATTTTTTATTGTTTTATATTTTAGTAGAGATAAAGAATTAAAATAGGGTAGATACAAGGAAATTTCCCACATCACTATTCACCAGTATGCATAATCCAAGAAATCATTACTGGAAGAACATCAAGGAACAATTTTACCACACGAAACTAAGATACACACATACTTATATAAAATTATATCTATTATCCTGAAAAGACATGTGGAAATCATAGTTTCTCCACATATAGCTTCAGTGTTATCAATAATATTTATATGTACATTAACTGAAAAACATACAGATACTACGCTTTCTGATAAATATGGCCACTTTTGCAATTCATGTCAGTTATTCACGTTCACAGCTTAGTATAGCTGTATCGGTTGTTAATAGAGAAGCTGAAATGAATAACATGTCTGTTATTGGCACAGAAGCTATAGTAATTATTTGAAATGACTCTGAAAGTCACATATATACAGAGGAGCATGGCAATTATGTAAGCACAACTTTATCGAAGTGAACCCACCTACATAACTACCAACTAGAACCAAATACTGTAGACACACCTCTGAATCTTGTGTGGCTCTACCCAAGCTCTACGTTTTCAAATATCACTTTCAGAACTTCTGAAGTCACCATAGTTTTGCCTGTTTGTGACTCTGGAGTAAATGGAATTATAGAATTATGAGTTATTTTGCTCAACATCTTATTTGAGAAATCATTCCATGTTGTTGCGTGTAGAAGCAGTTCACTCATTTGGTGGTTGTGCAGCATTTTGCTATAGAAATTTACCTTAGTTTATTCACTCCATTGATAAGACTATGAGTTCTTTGTACTTTTAGGTATTTTAATTTATGCTGCCATAAATATTCTTGTACACAGCACTGAGTGAACATCTTTGCAATTTTGCTAAGTAAGAGTAGAACTGCTGAATTTTAAGGTGTTTGTAGGTAGTGCCAATTTTCCAAAGCCACTGTATATTCACTGGCAACATATGAGAATTGTGGCATTCAGTAAAGTTGCCAATAGTTAAAATAATCAGTTCCTTTAATTTTAGATATTCTTCTGAATGAATACTGTCGCTTAATTTGCATTTCTATGATGACTAAGCAAGTTACCCCTTCCTGCATATTAATTATCCATTTGAGTATCTTCTTTTGTAAAAACGCATATTATTTCTGCCCATGTTTCTAACTGGTTGTGTCATTTATATGTTTGTACAAGTTGTTTATATAATCTGAATATAATCACTTTCATGATTATATGTATTGCAAATGTTTTCCACTCTTAATGAAATCTTTCAAGAAAAAAAAAACCTTAATTTGAACATAGTCCCTCTTTGCAACCTTATTCTCTACGGTTAGCACTTTTGGTGTCCTGTTTAAAAGGAGTCCACACTCATGAAGATGTTTCATTCATGGAGCTAACCTCCAGAAACTCTACTGGTTTATCTTTCACACTTCCACTTTTGAGATAGGAGTCAATCTTAGCATTTTTCTCTATGAATATCCAACTGACCTAGCATAATGTACTTGAAAAAGCAAGCAAGCGAATGAAAAGCTGCCCTCATCCTCTAACTCTCAAGAGCCACCTTTGCAATAATCAAATATCCACATCTGTGTATTTCTTACTGGAATCTCAATTATCAAATTCACCTATCTAAATTACGGTAGCTTTAACTAGGTTTTGAGAGTCAGGCCTCTAGTACTGTGCTTCAATTTGATACCAGGTGTTTTTAGTTCATGATACTTTCATACAAATTTCAGAACAGGCTTGACAACCTCCATTTTTAATAAAAGCTTCTTGGATTTTGTTTGAAATTGCATTAAATCTGTAAGTAAAGTGGAATAGATATAATACTGAGATTTCCATTTCATGAATATGGCATCTCTCTTCATTTACTCAGGCTTTTCTCTTAATAATCTTTGATAGTTTTCTGTGAAGGGGTCTTACACAGTATATTTTGCATTTTAGCTATTCCTCTGCATTTGATATTTTTTGATACTGTAAATAATAATTTAAAATTTCTTTTATCTGGGCCAGGTATGGTAGCACACACTTGTAGTCCTAGCACTTGGGAGGCTGAAGCAGGAATTATATGAGAAACTCAAAATATAAGTAAATTAAAGAGCAAAACAAAAGCAGACAATAGAAAACAGCGAGATAACAGCTTTTGCAAATGGGAAATGGAACAAGAGATGCAGGGAGGTTGGAGGGATGAGGTAAGAAGGGGATGTAAAAAGAAAGAAGACGCGTTATGTACATGGACCACCTTCCCACAATGAATATAATCTTTAGGTACTATAAACATATACTAATGAATATTTTTAAAATCACAGACTGTTATTTAATTTTATTAAATATACTTCTGTATCTCATGAGATGATGATTTCTTCCCCTTTTATTGAAGGTAATTTCTTCCCCTTTCATTGTACTTCTGGACTAAAGCCATCTTGGGCATTATGAATTATCATTTTTAAATCTCTGGCTTACATTTGCTAACACTGAGCATTTTTTGCAGTAATTTTGAGTAGACCTGGCTAGTAATTTTCCTTCCTTATAATGTCCTTATTTTGATATCAAGGTTATCCCAGCTTCACAAAATAAGCTGGTCAGTATGCTCCCTCTTCACAACTTGTGGATATAGTTGATAGTATAACATTGTTTGCTTATTCCTTAACTGTATGGAAGAACTCACCCATGAAACTATTTGCCCTTCGGAGTTTTCTTAGAGGGACAGATTCAGTTTTGATAACAGAAGTAAAACTATTCAGACTTTCTAATTTCCTTAGTGTTTTTTTTTGGACAGGTATTTTCTTTTAATGAACTTGAGGGCAAAATACAATACAGTATACAATTCTCTAGGAATTTATGTGTGAGAAATTTTACGTGAGGCTTAAAGTAAAAATATCTACAAGTAGGTATCAATCAAAAAGCACTTCCCTCCCTAGGTCACTGTTAAAATTTGTGATCTTAGCGTTATTTTTTTGTAGGTTGTTTTCCTAGAAATCTGTCATTTAAATTCATCTAAATTTTCAAATCGATGGGTATAGTTGTACCTAATGTCCTCTTCCTATCTTTAATTTTTGTTTGATCTCTTATTAGGTCACCTTTTAAATCTTGTACCTTTTTTTGTTTTCCATCCCTCACCAGTCTTTTGGGGGTATTTACCAATTTAATCTATGAGGCTTATCAAATAATTAATCTTAGACTTTGCTGATTTTTTTATTAGCTGTTGTTATTCCTACCTCACAGACTGTACTGGCAGTCCTAAACCAGAATGCAAGCTCCAGAACTTAGTAGACAAAACAAATGAGAAATTAACCTACTTAAGACTTAATTTGTGCATTAAATTAAATAATCTTTTCTCTTTTCAGACAGAGCCTCACTACATTACTCAAGCTGGCCTCAAACTCCTGGACTCAAACAACCCCCTTGGCTCCAGCCTCCCAAGAAGCTGATACTACAGGCATGTATACCACATTGGCCTGGAATAATTCCTGTAACTGATTAGAACTACAAGACAGGAAGAGACACTCAATACATATCAGTTAACTTTACCTTGCTCTGTTAGCAGTGCACTGTCATGGAAAGAAATTGTACACAATATAGCCACGAGTAGGTAAGTAAGCTATTATTTGGGTTTGTTTTTCATACTCTTCACGAAGCTGTTGAAAAGACTATCGCTAACAATACTTGGTACTCGGTATAAGACTAATAGGAAATATTAGTTCTCATATCATAATAATATTCTAAAAATTGACAGACTTCTAAGAATAGTCATTGCTTCAATTCCTAAGAAAATTTTCTTACCATTCTATCTCTACTGAAATAAATTACACAATCAAAACTATTTGGGTAACCCTGAGTCAGTTTGTTCCTGTGTCTTTCAATTTTATAAACTTTAAAATGATTAAGACAACTGGACATGGTGGCACACCCTGTAATCTCAGCACTCAGAGGGCTGGGGCAGGAGAATCACTGTGAGTTTGAGGCTAGCCTGCACTATATAGCAAGACCTTGTCTCAAAAAATAAAAACAATAACAAAAAAAGAGGAGGACAGATGAAAGAAATAATTCCCAGAGCTGGCCAAAGATGTTTTTAAGAAAGATACAACCACCAAGATTTCAATTCCAAAATTTTGGATTCAGCTAGACTACACTGAGGCCTAGTTATTTTTGTTTTTCAGTTATTCAGATGATTCTGGTACAGTTAGCCCAGCAGCTACCTGAAAACCAAGAATTGGAAACCACTAGATTAGATGTCTTTGCCATATTTTGAAAGAAGAGAATCATTTATTCATGTGGAAATAGTTACTTTTTGATTTACAAAGACTGAATAGTCTATATTCTAATACCTGGAGTATTGTGTACATGAAAACAACAATAATGACAAAAGATAATTTTGAAATAGCAAGAGCCTATTCACTGACACCCTTAAACAGCATTCTGAGAAATTTTTATTTTGCAAGACTGGTAACAGAAAATGGCTGTAGTCTAAATACTATAGTCTAAGCCGTTTGAAGAGAAAAACAAAAATCAACTTTTCCAATTAAGAGCTAAGAAGAAAAAAATAGCTTTCATAGTGAGTTAAAAATGAGAATTGTTATGGTTTGGATAAAGGCCCCCCAAAGAGGCATATTAGGGTTTGGTCCTAGGGTGGTAGTACTGGGAGAGCTTGTGGAACTTTAAAAGGGGGGCATTGTGGGAGGTGCTACAATCACTGGAGGTATGTCTTCCAAAGAGACTGCTCCGGCCTGATCATTATTCCTCTCTATCTCTGTGACACCCACCCTCACCAACGGGTCTGCCAAACTTTGGATTTGAACCTCTAGAACCATGAGCCAAAATAAACCTCTGCTTCATAAGTAGCCTATGTTGGATCCTTTGCCTTAATAATGTGAAGCCAACTCATACGAGACAATAAAGAAAAGGACACATGGAAAAGATTTTGAAACACTGAAAAGAAACTGGATGCTAACTAACTACAAAAGACAAGAGGGAGGACAATATCTACTATAGTTTGAAGTTAAGACTATGTATCAGTTGAGGGACTGAAGGAATAGAAAAAGAAAAAGCAAAGTCAGAGATCATCTGGATTTGGGTGAGTAGGTGGGGAAGGATGCAAGGCTATTGTCAATGAATCACTTACTTAGATATGGGTGAGTCTAAGGTGCCAATGGGATGTTATTTTTTGGAAATGTGAACAGTTCTGAAATGTATAACCACAGGAAACTAGTTTGGGTAGTAAACCAGACTGAAGCAAGAATGAAAATACAGAGATGTTGAAATCCAGAAATAACAAGGGTGGTAAATAATAAAATCACTGGAAGTTTAGAAATGGGATGGCAGGGCTGGAGATATAGCTCAGCCAGCACAGCACCTGCCTGACCTGCACAAGGTGGTGAGTTCAATCCTCAGTACCAAAAAATGAAAGGAAAAGAAAGGGAAAAGAAAGGAAAAGGGAATGGGAATGGGAAAGGGAAAGGGAAAGGGAAGGACAGGACAGGACAGGACAGGACAGGACAGGGCAATGGGATGGCAGAATAATGTAGTCAGAGCTGGAATTGGAATACTAGAAAAATAGGAAATAATTCTGTGTAGCCCAGATTCAGTGAAGAACTCCTCCGAGAGATACTGAGCACTGATATCTCTGCCCTACCATTCTGTCTCAGAGGCGAATATATGTTTTGACCACTGGAGCTTGCTGAGCCCTTATTAATAAACTTCAGGCTTTTGGTTCATTCATTTATAAAAGAAAGGGACTGGACTAGATAGATTTTAATGCACTTTCTAAAATACAATGATTTTATCATTCAACATGTATCATCCACTTTATACTTATATTGTCTGAGGCACTGGAAATAAAAAAGTGCTCCACTGTCTGACCTTTCAATATTTATGGTCTGTAGGGAAATAAAGACAATAAATTGGTAATTAGAATGTACTGTAATAAATGAGCAAGGAAATGGAGTTAAAGGCAACACATAGGCAATTACTCAGATTTAGGGAGGAAAAGGGATGGAGAAATAAGTGTTCTTTGAAGAAAGGAGTCTCAGCTAAGACCTGAAATGAAGCAGACATGGTATGCTCTGAGGAGCCGAGGGAAGAAATTATAAGTGATTTAGAGAAGGAGCAGGAGAGCAAAAAGACAAGAGTTTCAAGCAGAGTAACAGCATACACAAAGCCTGTAAATGACGGCATACTGGCAGAACCTAAATCCTCTAATGTGACATTTGACAGATAAGAATCTACAGAAATTCTGTTATGAATACTATGGCCTATATAAATGGCTCTCAATCTTTGGTATTATCTGGGGCATTACACAAAGGAGTTGTTAAATGAGAAGGGGCTTGCAAAATGCTGGTACAGTTTCATTTTTTAAAAATCTGAATGTTGGTTATCCATGTTTGTTTACTTTATGAAAAGTTCAGAGCTGCACTCATACTGAATGCCTTTTCTGTTGATTACAATTTTAATTTTTAAAAATTCTAAAAGAAATAATAGGAAGCAAAAAAGATAATAATTATAATTAAAAAGTATCAAAGGATACCTCTTTAAATATCTAAAACACTAATAATGCTTTCTGGTTTATTTTACAGCAAAGACATTGGATTATGGAAAACAATCATATTTTTAAAATTATTAAACATGAATCTTCTGTAACTTTCTTCCTGAATCAATATAAACAAGAGTTACACTTATATGTACACACTATTAAAATTACATACGACTGGTTCTGACACTGACTGACCGCTGAGTCCAGCATGGTAGCACATTCCTATGGTCCCAGCCACTCTGGAGGCTGAAAAGAGGGAGGAAGATTAGCTGAGCCCAGGTGGTGTTCTACGCTAGACTGGCAACACTATAGGACCCCACTTCGAAAACTGAAAAAAATCAATAAATAAACAAAGGACCCTCAGAATACTGCTCAATGTGAAATTTACATTTTGATGACAGTTGTTACAGGCTATTTGTGTTTCCCCAAATTCACATATCAAGGCTCTAACCCACCATTTATTGGTGTGATACTATGATATTATATTATAGTTTCCTTTCCTGCTATGTATCTCCTAAAATCCTTGGATTCTTCCAAGTGGCAAGTGTCTTTTTCATAAGTCAATGAGTTGACTGCATGGATGGCAGCTCTTAAGTAGCTTCAGAATGGGGGGATCATCACTAAGAAGATACAGGAGGAATACACGGTGAGGAGTTTCAGCCTCATCTCTCAAACTCCAAGAAGGAAAGAAGAGTCAGTGGTTAAGTGATGACTGCTGGTGAGAGATTGAACCCATCACATCTACATAATAAAGCCTCCCAAATAACCTCCAAGGATAGGATGAACACATGGAGATTCCTGTAAGGTGCCGCACCCAGCAAGGGCCTGGAAGTTCTGTTCTTCACATACGACTTCGTTCTGTATTCTAAATGTTAAACCCTTATCAAAGATACAATATGCAAATATTTTGTCATGTTCTAGAAATTGTCTTTTTTACTCTATTATTTCCTTCATTGAACGGAACTTTTCAAGACTGAGGTAGATCCATCTGTTTTTACTCTTGTTGCCTATTTTGGTGCTTTACCCAAAATTGTCAAATCCAATGTTCTAAACCCCCTGCTCCCTGGTTTTCTTCTAGCAATTTTATAGTTTCAGGTCTTACAATTAGGTTTTTGGCCTTATGGAGTTAATTTTTGTAGTGGTACATTATGAAAATCCAACTTCATTCCTTTCCACGTGAAACAAAATTGCATTTTGAAAACGAGCCTCCTGAGTGACTTAAAAACTCCAAAACTGAGAACCACTGCTTACATTATCTTTGAAAGTCAAATTAATTCACCTGACTTCTCTTAATAATGCTGCGTTGGCCACTCCTCCACAGCTTTAGACCTGGCTTGCAAAAGCCCAAGTGTTCCTCTGTGGAGAACAAAAATGCACAATCTTCAGGAACACTTATTATTAGACAAAAGGAAAGGAATGGAGGTAGGTGTAGGGAATGGAGGGGAGGGTAACAGAAGAGATGTATATAATCAAAATATGCTGTATGTGAATACCGCATGGAAACCCAGGTGGTTTGTAAAATTAAAAAATACATTTTAAAAAATGATCTGAGCCAGGCATGGTGGTAGATGCCTGTAATCCCAGAACCCTGAGAGGCTGATCATAAGTCTGATGTCAAGTTAGACAACTTAAGAGGCTTAGAAAGACACTGTCTCAAAATAAACAAAATGAGCTGGAGATGGAGCTCAGTGTGAAGGCCCTTGGACAATCTTCGGTAACACACACGAGTACAAATTTTCATTCAGAGGACAGAAACCCTAATTTAGGAATAATGAAAATTACTCTCTTTTAACATTTTTTTCCTGCCATCACCTGGTAAATTTCTGTTGTGAACTAGGTATTACTCTAGGTCAATGATGGCAAACCTATGGCACATGTATTACTGTGTCTTTAAGCCAAAAGATATTAATATTGAGTTGTTTCTTCTAAACTAAAACCTCAATATTCAGGTTTAATTGTAGCACTGGTACCTTGCAATAAATAATTGGGGTTTTGGTGGCAGTTTAGCACTAGGTCTCTAAAAGGCTTGCTATCACTGCTCTCAATATTTTATATGCATGATATCTAATCTTTCCCAACAAAATGCTCATACTTAGGCAGCTATGATTTCCTAGCTAGAGTAGAGAAACTGAGGCACAGAGAAGTTAAAAGAAAGTCTAAGGTAGCAAAACACAGATGGTTGAGCAGGGATTCAAGTACAGTACAGCCAATTAAAAAACTGATGCTTTTTCCAAATTGTAATTTTTTAGATTTTTTTAAATCATTAATAATGATTAAAGAAAAGACTTGTTAGCCGGGTGTGGTGGCTCACGCCTGTAATCCCAGCACTCGGGAGGCTGCGACAGGCGGATCGTTGTGAGTTCGAGACCAGCCTGGGCTACAAAGTGAGCTCAAGGCCAGCCTGAATGGCATAATGATACCCTGTTTCAAAAACACCAGGGCCGGGGATCTAGCTCAGTGGCCTAAGCGCCTGCCTGGGAAGCGCGAGGTGGTGAGTTCAATCCCTGGTGCTGCAAAAAAAAAGAGAAAAGACTTGTTTGCTTTGGTTGGAAAATACAGTTTAAAAAAGGTAAGAATAACCAATGAATAGTTTCTTTATATTTTGCTAAAGATTATAAAAACTATCGTTAATTTACAAAAGAAAAGATAAATATCAAAATAAAAGGGGGAAATCTTCAGAATTAGAGGGTCTTTAAATGCCATGACTATTTATGAAGTTACTGTGTTCTTACTTTTAATTTTTGTGAGAGTTGATGAAATCTCAGTTGGCTGCTACCAAACTGCAAGTCATTGTTGGAACACCAGCGCTTATTCTTCCGAACAAATGAGCAGGTAACCCAATCTTGCTGAAAGCTACTAGCTGTTATATGGCTTGCATCTACATGTCTCCCCAAAGCCTCATGTGCTCTAGGTGGGGCTGGATCTAGGGCGTGTGAATATGAATTATGGGTGTGGGACAACTGAATCACTCCACTGATTGGATTAGTATAGTCACAGGTGTGGCTGAACAGATTTACTGATGATAGAAGGCCCACACTGGGTGTTAGAGACACCAACCAATTGGCTTACAGACTGAATGGAATAAAGAGGAAGAGAGGCTTGCTGCTGCTGCTTGCTACCTCCTGCCTGCCTGCCATGAACTGTTTCTCCTTTGTCATGCAGTCTTGCCTTCGAGCCAGTCATCTATGGACTGAAACGACTACAAACTGTGAGCTAAAGTAAACTTTTCCTCCTTGTGAACATTTTGTCCCAGCAATGAGGAAGTAATTAAGACAGCACACCATGAATTATCCCTAAGTTTAAAGTCTCCATGAAAATTTCCTTGTTTTCTGGTACGTCACTGTGATGTCGGGGAAGCACGATGGTTTAAATTACCAGAGAATAGTTAACTTCTTGCCTACCTTACCTGCCTCTCCATACTGTGCTACAAACCACAACTTTAGCACAGTTTAAGTTGGTAAAATCATAAATTGTTCTTAATAGGAGCTTTCTCGTCCCACAAGCAACACTGACAAAGACAAAGCGAGTGCTTCAATTCACTGTTCATCTCAAAGCTGCTTGTTTGTGTACCTATGTTCTCAATGTTTCAAGAACAGCCCTAAGACTTCTACTCACTATTCCATTACATCTTCCCTGCCCAGCTCCCTCTCTTTATAAAACCAGACCCGTTTTTGGTACTCTGTGCCCTTGGTTGGTCCACACTCACTGCAATGTCTCATTCTGATCTACAGAAAACAGTAAAACAAGGCAAGGAGATGCTTTCTCCCAAAGACAACTATACCTTTCATGTGAATAATGCTTCTGTTAACAGAGCATCCTGTCACTTTTGTCCAGATGAAACAAATTTGCAGGTGACAAACAGATTCTGGCAAGTGTGAGAGATCTTAAAATAGACTAAAAGCATTTTTAAAATACTATGCAAGAAAGAAATTTCTACCTAAAAGGTAGCAACATCTAGACAATGTTTTCCCTCTGAGATGTACAATAGCTAAGAGTAAGTTTTCTGTAAATTGTCACTGTGACTTTTAACAAATTAAACTTTAACGTCCCAACCTCATGAATTATCATATAGACAAATATCATGTAATACAGCATAAAATATACTTCTGTAAGCATAAACTGACAGACTTCAACCTCCTCAGAAGTATTACAGAACATGGCACAAACATTTTTCTTTACTAAAACTATTTCTCTGGCTTTGGAAAACATATATGATGCAATCTCTTTTTTCTCTCTCGATCACTCTATAGCATTATGTGGAAGAAAAATAAAATCCCACAAGAATGCTTTTAGTTGTTTAAGATCTCTAACAAGCTCGCCAAAACAGGAACATCATAACCAGAGCAACAGCTGCATAGTGAATGGAGCAGATACAGCAAGACCGCTGGGAACTGTTCTAGGAAATAGACGCAAGAATGTAGCACTGAGGAAACCATGGGCTAACAGGAACTAACCTTTATGGACACAAGTATCGTCATAAATCAAGTTTGGGACCACTGTAAAAGCTTTATGCAATTGAAATTAGAAATTAAAATGGTGACAGGATTTGTATTAATTGGAAATAAAACACAAAAGTAATACACATATACAAGTCCAGGAGTTCACTGTGGATGATAATCTCACACATACACTCTGAAGAGTATCAAGTAATCCTTGTATTATGACTATTAACCATGCTTTACTTTTCCTTCTCATAAAGTAATTCTTTAGAATTTTTTTTTAGTGTTTCATATATAAGGACAGCAAAGTAAGGAAAAGAAATTGATGAATACAGAATATATTCTTGTTAATGGTAGTCTAATGATATAGTCCATACACCATTCTACAAAGTGACACTGTCCACAAAGGTTTATAACCTACAGTAAAGTCTCAGTTGATTCCAACTGATTTTTAACTTGAAAAATAAGTAGAAATTAAGAAATTTAAGTAGGAAAGTTTCAAAACTAAAATGTGTGCAAAGTTTGATTAGTATTCCATTTCACATCCAATTAAAATAGGGACCACAAAATCACATTAAAAAGGTGGAGGAGGAAAGGAGTACGAGGTCATAGAAAGAGAATAAATGGACAGCAGAGGCAGGCTTGGAGGGAGAGCAACATGTTCTCCCATGCGTGTTACAGTTAGAAAGATGAAAGGTCAACTCAAGCAAAATCAGAGAAGCTTCCTGTCACTATACAGACAACCGTTATTGCTGAGAATCACAGAACAGCTTCTTGAAAAAAAAAATAGAAGGACACAAATCTAAAGCAGATTATTATTTCAACAATTCCCTGTAAAGAAGCTTTAACAAAATGTGGCTTATTTCTCAGGTAAAGCTAAGATAATAAAAAAGCACAGTATTCTAATCATGCACATTAATTAAAGAATCATAAAATCCTACTCTTCTATTTATGAAAAACAGTAATAAACTCTTAATACTCTATACTCACCAACTGTATTTCTAAGCCAAAATACTTAAGATAGCTTATGATGTCTGTGTGCATATGTCCTAACACAATACACACACCTCGTACTACTTCTGGAGCTATGATGTGCCTAGAACACTGAAAACTTAAGGGAGCTCCAAGGGAGATTACGTGTACGAAAGGAAGACAGAATCTCATTAAGTAACATAATTTAAAAGCAAGAATTATATTATCTACCTTGGTTGTGATTCAGAGCTTACCAGTAGCTTTTTCTGATTCAGTAACATGCAACCCATTAATGCTTGATATGTATTTCTCAACTAACCTAATAAGATTACTTCAGAACCTGTTAACAATCAACAGTCAACAGTGCATAACCCAAATGAAATTAAGATAATAAGAAGGACCTGTAATAGCACAACATGATCTTATCAGCCAGAAATCAACTTGATTCCAGCCCTTATTATGAAAAGAGGCAGAAAAAACAATATATAAAAGGACAAGTGAAAACAGACAAAAAGAGCAAAAGAAGGAAAGGGAAAACTGAAGATGAACATGGGGTTAGAAGAGGAAGGTTCCAAAGAAACAGAAGTGATAATACAGAGAGTGCCTTTGTGAAAGTGAGAAGAAAGAAGAGAAATGATCAGTATGCAGAAAGAGGGCTACTTTAACTTCAAAATTTTTATCAAAATAAATCTCAAGAATACATCCATAAGAAACTATAGTTTAAAGTTGAGCATGGTGGTGTACATCTGTAATCCTAGCACTCACAAGGCTGAGGCAGAAGGATCACAGTGAGTTCAAGGCCAGCCTGCGTTACATAGTAAGTTTAAGGTCAATCTGGAATACATAATGAGGCCCTATTTCAAAAAATATCTATAGTTTGACATTAAATAGAAATTTTAAATAGTATCAATATTTTAAATAATATTCTCCTGCTATTAGACAATATTACTTGGTATTTTAAGGATACTATAAATGTATTCAAAATAAATTTTATAGGAAAAAAAATCATGGCAAATTAATGTGATAAGCTCTCAAATCTCAATGTTTTAATATAAAATTTTAAGTTTAAATATACAAATAGGGTTTATTTTTTAAATAACATAAAATAGCATTCTTTATGCATGGGTTCCACATCTGTGGATTCAACCAAGGTCAACAATTTTCAAAAGAGACTATCTGTAATTTAACACATACAGATATTTTCTTGACATTAACCTCTAAAAAATACAATAGTATAACAACTACAGAGCTCATACATTGCATTAGGAATAATAGGTAACCTATACAGATTATTTAAAGTACAAAAGAGGAAGTTAACATGCAAATACTGTCCTATTTTATGTGAGAGAATTGAATATCTTTGCATTTCAGAATCCACTTGGGGCCCTAGAACCAATCCCAGGCAGATACCAGAGGACGAGCATATAATTCCAGTCATTCTATGCTTTAACTAAAGACACGGATGACAAGCCTTTATTAGCTGCACCCCAAAATTCCTTTCTTCGTTCTTACTGGTAAAAACTATTTAGGAGTGGCAATGTGTACTCAAACAATGGCTTATAAGGAGCCAAAGTCATTCTGACAAACCTACTCCTCTTTGCCAGATACTTGCTTCTCTTGACAGCTGGGTGACCATTCAACTAGATCTGGCCAATGACACAGAAGCACAGGTATGCTGAAGCAACTTTGGAAAGGATTTTGCAGCCCTTTTGGCTGGCAGTTGGTACTGTACTACCTCTGCACTTTCAACACAGACAGAATGCCTGAGGGTGCAACAGCTATCTTATGACCATAATGAGACAAGCAAAAGGGCACTACAGATGATGAAATGAAAAAAGAATGTTGAGTGGCTAAAACAAAGCTGACACCAATTATATCAGATAAATCTAAGTCGGTATTAACCTAGCTTGTTACAATTCAAGCTATCATGTGCAGCACCAAAGTAACTGAAATACAATATGTAAAAATATATGTACACCTGACAGTACACTACTTCGAAAAAAAAGGAAAAATGAACAAATCATCGGTACCATTGCTAAATACTGTATCAACTTATTACTGGTAACGAAAGTGAAAAACTTCAGTATTTATCCTGTACAAAAGATACCACAGTTTGGAGTAACTGAGCATCCCTACTAGGTGAGTCAAAGCACATTTTCATGAAGACTCACTGCTAATGAATACAGAGAAATAACAAGATAGAAAATGACCCTTTCATAGTTCCCAACCCAAAAAAATCATTTAAAATTAAAAAATTTAGGTAGTGCTGGTGGAGCGGCAGAACATGCAGTTATCAAGATGCATGAGGCCCTGGGTTCAATTCCAGTACAAATGTGTACAAGCATACATACACGTAAAAACAAAGCTTCAGGCAAAAATCACTAGTACATGTCTTTAAATCATTAGGTATAAGACAGGGAATTAAATATTCTCAAGATGCCAGCATATCTGTAGATCCAAAAATTCACAAGTAATTCAATGGAGGAAAAAGTCTTTTTCAACTACAACTAAATCACTCCATAAAAACCAACTTTGAACTGCATATAAAAATTAAGTTTAAAATAGAAAATTATAAAACTTCTAAAAGAAAATGTATTAAGAAATCTTTGTAACCTTATGGTAGACAAATTTTTATCATATTCAACAGAAAATATGGATAAAATGAATTCCAAAAACACAATGTCAAATGGAAAAAGGAAACATTAAAATTAATAGCCAAAAAGCTTCAACTTACCATCAGACTATCAACATATAAACAAAATGAGTAAATCTATAGAATGGAATATTACTCTGTAATAAAAAGGAATAAATTACACTAAGTCCCAGACTTATGAATGAATTCCATTTCAGGAGAACATTCGCAGGTTGGATTTGCTGGTAACCTGACATAGTAAATCTTATACAGTACACCTATGAAAGTTTACAACTCGAATGTTCGTAAGTTGGGGTCTAACTGTATTTATATACAATGCAGTATGTATGAACCTAATAAAACACTGTGCTAAGATAAAAGAAACTGAATACATGAGATTATCTGTCTTATGACTATTTATATAAAACTTAGAAAAAGGTGTATCTGGGAGAAATCAGATTTAGCTGCGGCCTGGTCTGGGGGTAGGAGGAAGGAATGACTACAAATAGGCATGAGACAACCAGTTTGTGGCGATAACAGTACAGTATTCTAAAACTGGGTTGTGAGATGGTTTCACAACTGTGTAAATTGACTAAAACTGCACACTTACAATGCATGAATATTATGTTGTAACCTAAGTATAAGTTATACCTCAATAATATTGTTAATGGAAAAAGGGAAGCTAATTTATGGGACAATATTAGAATACATACATGAAAGAGGGAAAGGGAAAGAGGGAGGAAGAGAGATAAAAAGACTTGCATCCAAAATATATTAAGAATAATGAGAAGGCAATAAATCCTTTAAAATGTTGGCAAAGGCCCTTCACTATTATGCATTTGAAAAGTTGATCACACACAGCTTATTGAGAAAAGGAATACCACAACTACAACGAGAATCTTCTATATACCCACTAAAATGGTTAAACTTAAAAGACTGCCAACATCAAATATTTGCAAGGATCTAGAGGAACCACAACTCTGAACTACTGATACGGGAATGAAAACAGAAGGGACCACTTGAGACTTTTATAGGTAAATGGATGCAACTTGAGACCATATTTGTAAATGAAATAAACCAGACTCACATGTGTAAACATCATATTGTCTTCCTGGTGTGAGAAACTGAAAGAGTAAGTAAGGTCCAAAATGTACAATGGAGACTGAAATGGGACGAAATTATTCAAAAGGAAAGAAGAACAAGGTTGGGAAAAGCGAAAAGGCAAAAGGAAGGGAAAAGGAAAAACAACACAAGATAGTTATACTAGTAGTTTCTTGAAAGAAAGGTTTATGCTAATACAGTTAAGAGAACTTTTATGCCCGTATCTTGTACTCTGAGTAACTATTCTGAAGAAAATTATACACGATGTATTAATTATTGTTAGTCTATTTTTTTGTTTTGAAATTTTGTTTTACTTTTTTTTCCATAAAGTAAAAGAAAGGATCACTTTGGAAAACTGCTAAGTCTCTTTCAAAAGAAATCATACTAGGACTAGGATGTAGTCAGTAGTGAGTGCTGCATATATGCTAGGCCCTGGATTCAATCGCTGGCACCACCACCATCCCTCCTCAAAAGAAACTATAATATCCTTTGCAAAATCCTAACCAGTGTTCACTTAGGTACTCACCCAAGAGAAATGAAAACACCTACTGACACCATGACTTATACATGAGTGTTCATGCAACTTTATTACCATAGCCCTAAACTGGAAATAATCTAAATGCCAATCGGCAAGGGAATGGCTATTATGTCTATAAAGTGAAATACTTAAATAACAGAAGAGGAATAAGCTACCGATAAGCACAACATAGATGAATCTTAATTACGGTGACTAAATAAGGTCCAACACAAGAAAAAACAAACTTTACAATTTCAATGATATAAAACCATAGAAGTTACAAATTCATCTTCAATGACTTTAACTTATTGCCTGGGTCATTTTTTTTCTGGAGTTCCAAAATAAAACCTTTAGTATTCACAACTATAAGAACAGTCCAACATAATATTGTCTAAATTTAATAAATCAGTTATCCAAAACAAACACAATTTTTAGAAATATACAAGAAACAGAAAACAATTATATAGAAGAGTAACTACCAAATTTTAATCAGGGGACAATGACAGAAGTCTATAAGAAATACAATACAAATTTAGTTACTGAAATTATTCACAAAGGAGGATGAAAATGAAATGTCATTCAGTGAACTGGAAAACTATGGAAAGCAATAGTGCCAAAAGACCCTAAGGCTAAACACAGACAGTTAATTAGAGTGAATCTACGCTGCATGATAGCAATAAAATAATGGAATAACCAATATTTCTGTGGTGTGTTCATAACAAAAGAGTTTGTTAAATGAGTAAGCATGACTGCACAGTATAAAAAACAGATTAACTGCACTACTTTATATTTGCTATAAAGTAATAACATAAGAAACCATCTGGTAATTGAAATATGGAAAGAGAAAAAGGTGGCAGGAAAGAGAAAAGAGGGAGGGAAGGAAAAAGAAAAGGAGGGAAAGAACCCACCAGCAAACTACAACTATCTACACCAAGCATCAGTATACTTTAAAGTGCAAATATTTTAGATTTTACATGCTACATATGATCTGTTACGTGTTCTCTGTTTCTTCAATCATTTAAAAATGAGAACAGAATGGATGTAAACAGATCCTCTGGGAAAGGAAGAATGAGGAAAGTTTAACAGGTACTAAGTTACATACAATTAGATAGGAACAAGAAATTCTGCTGTGCACGTGAATGGTAGTAGTGGTTATAGATATAATAATATGTATGGTACATTTCAATAAACCGCAAGAACTCTAAGTATTTTGACCATAAAGAAATGATAAATATTGAGATATATTTAACCCAATTCAAATATTAATTTAAACATTCATTGAAAAATCCAAAATATTACATGAATGTGCACAATTTTTATTTGTATGTCAATTGAAAATAAATTTAAATTTAAAAATTAAATAGGGGCTGGGGATATAGCTCAGTGGCATAAGTGCCTGCCTGGCAAGTACAAGCTACTGAGTTCAATTCCTGGTACAAAAAATAAATAAAGAAATAAATGATTAATTGCTAAAAAATAAAAATAGGTCACAAATTATAGTTTTCCAGCCCCTGATTGAGTTATAATCAACAGTTCAAATTAAATTCCACTCAAATTTAAAGATAAAATAACAAGGACACATAAAACAATATTAAATTTTAGAAATACAAATTTAAATAATTTTAAAATATCTGTTAAAGTTATAAAACACCATGCCAATACAATTTGAAAACTAGCAATTCTTAGCAACAATATATAACTATACTCTTTAAAGAAAAACCATGGAAGAATATATTTTAAAATTATTATACCTACATATCAAAAAGTTTATCTAATTGAAAGTAAATGTACTCTATGTAAGCTGTCTGTTAAATCTACTGAAAGGTAAATTTATTCCAAAGAACAATGATAAATTATCAATTGAGACTTATACAACAGAGGAAATATATAAAACCTTTAGATCTGTGTAACTTGATACACTCTTAGTACAATCAACCTTTCAAACTGCTCACTGTGTGACAAGAAAAACACTTTGCACAAGAGCAGAAAAAGTTGCAGCAAAAACAGTACTAAGAAGAAAATTTATAGCAATAAATGCATACATCAAAAAAATCCCAAAATAAACAACCTAAGAGTACCTGGAGGACTTAAAAAAGCAAGAACAAATTAAACCCAAAATTAGTAGAAGAAAAGAAATAATAAACATTAGAGCAAAAATAAATGAAGTTTTTCAAAAATTCAAAAGATCAATGAAAGAGTTGGCTTTAGAAAGGATAAACATGACTGACAAGACTTTAGGCTAGATTAATCAGAAAAAGAAAAATATCCAAACAAAATGAAAAGTGAAAAAGCAGACAATACAACTAATTCCACAGAAATATGAAGGATCATAAGAAATTACAGAGAGAATCTTAAAAAACTAGAAAATTTAAAAGAAACAGTAACATATGTGACCAACAAATACTGAATTGAGAAGAAATTCATAGAAAATCTACATTTCTATTTACATAGAAAATCTATGTAAATCAGTAATGAGTAATTAGGCTGAAGCAGTAATTCTCCCATCTTAAAAAAAAAAAAAAGAAAGAAAAAGTCCAGGACCTGAAGGCTTTATTGACGTCTATAAAATATTTAACCATATAACTCCAATTATTCTAAAACTATTCTAAAAATCAAAACGAAACAAAACACTGAAATGGAAAAAAAAACTCCAAAACCAGCATTACCTTGATACCAGAAAGTGACAAAAATACAATGAAAGAATAGACTGCTCACCCTGGTCATCCATAGATAGAAAAATTCTCAAGAAAATACTATCCAAACCCATTTAAGAGCAAATAAAAAAAATTATAAACCATGATTCACCCAGGGATGAAAAGATGGTTCACTCCGCAAATCCATAAATGTGACACAACACATCAACAGAAAACATATGATCGGGCCAGGGATATAGCTCAGCAGCGCAATGCCTGTCTGGAAAGGGAAAGGTCATGATGAGTTCAATCCCTAGTACAAAACAAAACAAAACAAAACAAACAAAACAAAGCAAAAATATGATCATCTCAATACATCCAAAAACAAGCATTCTGTAAGATTCAACATCCGATCATGATAAAATCTCTCAAGAAATTAGGCACACAGTAACATATCCCAAAATAACAAAGGCTATATATGAAAACACTACAGCCAATATCATACTGAATAGGGAAAAGCTGAAAGATCAGGAGCAAGAAATGGATGTCCACTCTCACTGCTCTAAGTTAATATACTATTAGAAGTCCTAATAAGAGTTATTAAGCAAGAAAATGAAAGTTTCCAAATTTGGAAAAAGAAGTTAAATTACACGTGCTGCAGGTGACAGAATTTATACACAGAAAAACCTAAATACTCCATCAAAAGTAAGTAAATTCTGTTTCAGTAAAGCACAATACAAAAATCAACATACAAAAGCTTGTTAATTTTTATACATAAAATTTATTAGAAAAGAACAGAAACTAAGAAAGCAATCCCAGTCACAGTTGCTACAAAAAATACTTAGAAATTTAATCAAAGAATTAAAAAATATCTACAATAAAACTTATGAAACACTGATGAAAAGTATTAGATACAAAAAAATTGGAAGAGATTCTATGTTTATGCATTGTAAGAATATGGTTGAAATGATCAAGTTACCTATGGTGGATTAATTAATCATCAATTTGTAACACCCAGTTGAACTAAGCCAATGTGGTGCTGGGTGGGGATAGCCCACCTGAGAATTGTTGTCAATAGTATAAAAAGAGAACTAAAAGGGAAGATGGTGTGCTTTTGATTCTCCTGGAGAAGCGTGTCACACTTATCTTCTTGATATGAACTCAGCAGTTCTTATCATTGGAAGAGCCAGGATCATCACTATCACTGATGGCTGTGGTTTTTTTCTGCGGAGCTCTGGTCCTTTCCTTGAGTGGTGCTTCCTGGACGAAGTGCAGATCCCTCAGCCTGCTCGCACAGTTCCTTCATCCTGCTGATACAGACTTTCTAGCTTCCTTCACTGACCTTTGGGCCATCCCAGTGCAGATCCTTGATACAGACTTGCATGAGACATTGTCATAGGCTCTAGGCCTCCAGCTGGACTCAAGGAGGACATTGCTATAGGTTGTGGGTCTTCAGCTGGACTTGTGGCAGGATATTACCATGGGATATAGGCCCTCAGCTGGATCGTTTGGGTCTATAGTGCATAGACACATCTCTTGTGCTCTTCTGCATTTGACTTCTTGGGTGAATATTATAAAACAATCCCATAAATTATGTACACTGTATAAAATCTATTCCTTTGCAAACCCCTAGAAAAGATGGTCTGAGGGCATCACAAGAAGCACCAGGACTCCACCCTTCACAGCATTAAAATTGCATAAGTTAAAGACTTTGCTTTGAGAAGAAAGTCACAGAGCACCATGTTCTAGAATGGCAGCAGTATAGAGTATATGTTCCTGAGAACTACATTCAGACTGCTCACAATTCAGGCACTCAATCCCCACAGCTAAGAGAGAAGGAAACCTAGCAACTGCTCCAGCTGGCACAACACCTTGGTATTATCCATGTGGTGCTGGTTTTAGGTGCATGCAGAATGAAGAGTTGTGGGGTCAGAAAGGCATCCACCCAGATTTCAGAAGGCCTACTAGGCGAGGCAGTGTGTCCCTTAGAGAGCATTGTGTAAAGCTGTGAGTGTGAAGCAAAAATGCAGTGGAAACCCCAGAAGGCTAGAAAAGCCAGGAATGTGGATCATCTGAGGAAAATTGCAAGGAAGGAGCTGGCCCAAGAGAGAAGCCATGGAAGCTACAATCATAAGCTATGCCATAAGGTCGGAGCCACCCAAGCCCTTTGGATTTCACATCTTGCCACAGATTGCCTCAGATGTTGTGCATGGAAATACAGGACTTAATGTTTGCTCAGCTAGATTTTGGACTTTCTTTGGTACCATTCCTTTGTAGCCCCGTTTATACCTTTTGGAATGGAAACATATCTTGTGCCTTTGAATGTTGCAAGTGTTAAAATGTTTTCTCATTTGTACAGGGGCTCACAACTAAGAATTTGCCTTAAATTTCAGAGGAAACCTGGGATTTGGACTTTTCAACAATGCTGAAACTGTTAGGACTTTGACAACTTTTGGAGATGGACTAAATACCATTACACAGAGGGATGTACGTTGAGTCTTTGGGGGGCCAGGACAGAATGTTATAGTTTGTGTCTAGATGTCCCACCCAAAGCATCATGTGGTCATGGAGTGTTTGCAGAGAATCTAGAGAATGTGATTGAGTCATACTGCAATACTGGGATTAACGGTGCTGGGATAATGGGTGGTGATTGCTGGAACTGACACCTCAACAAACGTGAGCTAAATAAATCTTCCCCCTTTTAACTTTAGGTGTCAGGTATTTTGAGTAACTAACATACTACCCAAAGTCATCTATAGATTCAATATAATTCCTATCAAAATACCAATGACTCCACAGGAGCAGGAAAAAAATTCTAAAATTCACATGGAACCACAAAACATTCAAAATAGCTAAAGCGATCCTGGGAAAAACAAAAACAAAGCTGGAAGCAACATAACACATGACTTCAAAGCATAATGCAAAGCTATAGTAATCAAAGCAGCATGGTATTGGCATAAAACAAACAGAAAGGCCAATGGAATTGAACAGAGAACCAATAAATTAATCTATGTTCATTTAACCAACTAACTTTTGGCAAAGGGGTCAAGAATATACACACGGTAGGAAAAAAGTCTAATAAATGAGGGAAGCAAAACTAGATATATATTTGCAGAAGAATGGAACTGTATCTCTTCCTCACACAGTACATGAAAATAACCCAAAATGAATCAGAGACCTCAACATAAAACCTGAACCTATAAAACTCATATAAATAAATATAGAAGAAACACTTCAAAACACTGATATGGGTAATGATCTTTAAGATAAGACCTCAAAAGAATAGTCAACAACAGTAAAAACAGACAGATGTGATTATATCAAACTGAGAAGCTTCTATCTGCGAAAAGAAACAAGTAAAAGAACTGTGTAAAAGCCTACAAAATAGGAGAAACTATTTGCAAACTCTTCATCCAACAAAAGTTTATTATCAAGAATGTAAAAGTAATTTAAAACACTGAATGCCAAAAATTCAATTATTTCATGGGTTAAAGGTATAAATACACACTTCTCAAAGGAAGAAATAGTAATGGGCAACAAACTTATGAATGAAATGCTCAGTCTTATCAGGGAAATGCAAATCAAAACCACAATGAGACCTTATCTCATCCCAGCTAAAATGACCAATATAAAAAGAACTGCCATATAATATACAATTTCCCTAGTGTACACATATATCTCTATCTCTATCTCTAATTGGAGATGAAATCATTATACCATAAAGATATCTGGACTTACATGTTTATTACAGTTGTTCATAATAGCTAAACTACACAGTTCAAACTCAGTGTCCATGAGTGGACAGGATAATGAAAGGATAAGGAAAATATGAAACTGCAATGGAATAGTATTTGACCATAAAAAGGATATGAAATTTTATCATTTGAAACAACATGAATGAAAATGAAAGTCATTATCTGAAGTGAAATAACTCAGGAAAAGAGAGACAAGTATCACATGATCTCATCTGTAGAAACTAAAAAGTTGACCTCAGTGAAGAATGGAAAGAAACTGTGATGACTAGAAACTGCAAAGAAGAGGAGGTAAGGGAGTGGAAAGAAGTTTTAGAAAGGGACATCAAAACATAAAGAGGAGGCATTTCTATAGCACTGTTGAAATAATCTATATGTCAGAATTGAGAGAATATGAAATTTCCAACATAGACAGATAATTATTGTTTGACAAGGATGAAACTGCTTATCACTACGATTTGACCATTATATGTAATATATACATACTGAATTACCATATAATATACCCCATAAAGATATAAAATATTAGGTCTAAATTTTTTTAAAAGGCAAAAATTTATTGAAACATTGTACTCAGTAAACAGTAAAACACAATATTAGTACCAAATTTACAAAGGGAGTTTCATAGGCTCAAAAGGTGAGGTCTGTTCTGTAATTTATGAGATGAGCCCCTCCCATAAATTCCAATAATAAAGATTAGGAAGTTAAGTTTCTTAATGTTTGACAAGTCAGCTAATAGAGTATACTCCTATTTGTTGAGCCCATAAGTGATGAAAGAGATTACAAACAAATTGTTGTCTGCTGATCCATACAATGAATATGCTCAATATTGCTGGGAACTTCTTTTTGAAGCTTAAGAAAATGTTTAACTTCCATAAAGTCCATTTAAAACAAATTCACAATTTTCTAACACAAAAGTAAAAAGAGCTCATACTATAATGACATACTGTGTGGTATACAGACATTTACCTACTGAACTTCAATTTTATACTGTCATCTCCAAGAAGTCTGTCTAGATTATGCTACCATGGTACTTTTGGCTGATAACTGATAAACACCAGGGCATAGAATTTACTGGGGGGTTTCTGCCTTAGGGAAGAGGCAAGTTCATGGATGTTTAGTTACTATCATCAGCAACAATTAAAACAGAAGAGATTATGGCCAGGTACTAATCTCTCAAAGAACTAATTGAGGAGACCCTCTTGCCTAATAACCTCCAAAGACAAGTAAGTACATCTTCCTTCACCTTGTACCTCCATAAAATTCTACACTTGTTTACTGGGAAAGCTTGTAATTCACAAGTTAAAGGCATCTTGCTAATTAAAATGTCATAATTTCACTGTGGGGGCCCGGTATCTATGGTGATGTAGGAACTCATCCAGATCAAAATCTCTATCACCTATTTTTGAAATCTAGTTAAAGCTTGAAATAATGGAGAGCTAAATGTTGCAATAAGAAACATAAGGTCTTTTCTCACTCTTTGCCTGATTCCTGTCCAACATTATTCATAATAGCTAAACTACAGAGTTCAAACTCAAGGAGTCAGTAGAAAACAGAAAGACAGGAGTCAGAGAAGCGCTGCAGGTGGGCTGGCAAATACAGTCCCATGCATGTGATAAAGACTGCCTATAGAACATTTTTTTCTAATGTGGTGATACACTATGCTTCCCCAGGAAATGTATTCTAAATTAGTCCTTCAAAAGTTTGAGGAGTGTCAGTGGTACCACTATAAATAGTTTCCATAAGGCGGTAAGAAGGTTGAGGCTAGAAGTTTACTTATTCTTATGTATATTTTTATGCATTAAAAAATAATAGTACCTCTATCTAAATAGTCATTTTGTTGCTGGATATTTTATAATGCAGTAGTAGGGATTTCATAATATTACAAAGCTATTTAAAACCTACAACTGAATATAGAATACTACACAATTGATTAGGAAAAAAGCATAATATCTAATAGCTTTCTACATTTGCTAAAAAGTGCTAAATAAATTACACAACTTTTCTTTTAGTGACAGGTGTTTCAGACAATTGAAGAATGGCTATTTTCCTAGTCTGTTTGGGATGGTATAACACAATACCATAAACTGGGAGACTTACAACAACAGAAATTATAATTCTGGAGACTAAGAAGTCCAAATGATGGGGTATCTAGTGAGGTGATGTTTTCTGAGTCATACAAGGACTTTTTTCCCCCCTGTAATCTTACATGGCAGGTAAGAGAGCTCTCTCAGCAAAGGGAGGAATAGGATGAGAAGGGAAGGCTGATGGAAAAGTGGAGAAAGTCTTTCATAAAGATACTAACCCCATTTACGAACGCTCCATCCTCTTGAACTACTTAAGGCCCCACCTTCTAATATCACCTACAGGTTCAGATTTGAACCTATGACTGTGGAAGTAAGGGCATGAAAACATTTATGGTACAGCAGCTGTGCAACAAAAGTAATGCATCTTCAAAATAATTAGATGACTATTACTTTTATTTTAGTAAGAGTGGAATACAATAAAGTGGTGAAAGCAACATTTATTTCCTTAAGGTCATTCAACTAAAAAGTAACATTTTGATTTTTTAAAAAAATCTCATTGACTTACCAGCCAACAGTCAAACCTCTTGTGCTACTTTTAAATTTTATAATTAAGTGATACTAAAAATTATGGTCATAATTCATAATACACACTCAATAAAATATCAACACTTGATAAATCAAATTTGTCATAAATTGATTATTAAATGTAATTTGTAATTTTTCAAAAGTTCCTTGTTTATTGAACATGTTTTTGGGCTATAAGCCAGTAAACTACTTAAGAGTGTAACATTTCATGAATAGTCCTTATAAAGTACTATAATTTTATCTTTTAGTCTAGATTTGTAATAAATATTAATTATGAAGTTGACCTTTTTTTCTTTTGGTACTGGGGATCGAACTCCCAACCTTGTGCTTGCCAGGCAGGCTCTTATGCTGCTAAGCTAAATCCCTAGCAAAGTTGACCATTTAGTAGCAGCATCTATCTAAGAAGCAGAATGAGTACTCCCAGGTGTTAAGAGTACACAGGCCCTAAAGGAGAAAGAAAGATGGACTGTGAAACACTAGTGGAGATCATGAGACTGCAAGGCAGAGCACAAAGAGGAGTGGCATGAAACTTGCATGGCTGAAACACCGACGAGAAGGCGCCAGTAGTAAAGCGGAGAGGACGACAACGTAAATTAGAGGTAGGAAGAAAAAAAAAATGAAGTAGTGTGAGAGGCCTCTCTGTGAAGCAGAAAATAAAGGGCACATGCTCAGAGCAAAACTGGGGCTCCAGGGCCAGAGAGGGAGGTTGACAGAAAATCAGAAAATGGATAAAGTTCAAAGTAGTAATTTCAGAGCATGGGAAAAAAACTGGACCAGAAACAAAAATTCTGAGAAACACTGAGAGACCATTTAAGATCAGTCATATGGAGACTTCCTAAAGAAACTGTCATACTATAAAAAGCCTTTTATAAATATGAACTGCTGCACAAATTGTCAAATAAGTTTCAATGTAAGTACCTAACAAAATCAGAATAAACCGATTGAGCTTACTAAGGGGGAGGGGAACAGGAGCTCTAGATCAGGCTGGCCATTTGGAAGCTGTGTAATCTTTTAATTTCCTAACCTCTCCATGTCTTTATGATGTTAACAATAAAGAAAGTGGGTAGTTATATACATATTCCTTATTTGCTATTGCGATTGCGGTAACAAACCTAAAGCAACACAAAGCCTGGTGAAGAAGAGGCATTAGATAAGGTTAGTTACATTCTCAATTCCTAAACTGCCTGCTGGCACAGCTGCCTAACACTGCTGTCTTGCTGCTCTCCAAGAAGAAAAGGCACTAGCTCCAAAACACAGGCTCTTTCCACCAAGACACCTGCTTCCCAAGAATTATTATCCCAGTGGCATCATTACTGATTAAGGGTTTAATTCTCTCAGTTCTGCAAAGCCAGAAACCAGATTTCATGAAAATAACCCAGAGAACCAGGTCTAAGGAAGGCAGATGCACATAACTAAATTCAGAAATAAATATTTTTATAAACACATAACAATTTACAGATGACAAGTACAGCAAACTCAGATAATTGAAGACATTAATATTTGCTGATTAGTATATTTTCTTCCCTTAAAAAATTATACAAGAAGTTGTTATGCACTAAATACTTGTGTCTCTCTTCAAATTCATGTGTTGAAATCCAAATCCCTAAAGTGACAGTAGTGGAAGTGGGATATTAGAGAGGTAAGGGGGTCATAAGAGTGCTCATGAACAGTGCTTATTTTCTCCTCCTGTCATGCGAGGACATAAGAAGGTGTCATGTGTGAGCCATAAAGTTGGTGCTCACTAGGTTACTCAACGTGCTGCAAGCTTGAGCTTGAACTTCCGTATCAGTCAGCTGATCAATAATGGGATACATACCCAACACCCACAACTCTGAGAAGAGGTATAATTTGGTTCATAGCTTCATGATGTAATGGTTTAGATCTAAAATACCCACCCAAAGAAGTCTCGCTTATTCAGATGTGGGGCTTTTATAAGGTGACCAGGTCATGGGGTTGCCATAGTCATCAGTGAATTAATCCACTGATTAACTACAGGTGAATGTGCTATTAGGGATGTGGGGCTTAGTTCAAAGAGGCAGGTCATTGGGTGTGTAACCTATAGAAGAGTGTGCTCTTATTGCTGGCTCCTGGCTGTCATGAGGTGAACAGCTTTTTTCTGCCAAGCCTTTCTACCATGCTGTTTCTGCTTTGGAGCCAGTCAGCCATGAACTGAATCCTCTGAAATCATAAGCTAAAACAAACCCACCAACTTCTAAGTTGCATGTGTTAGATATTTTGCTCCAAGGGTGGAAAAGTGACGAATAGAGAAAACTGGTACCAGAATAGGACCAGTGGTCTTAATGTACCTGACCATGTGGTTCAGAAGTCTTTGGAAGTGGTTTTCGAGGAAGGGTTTGAAGATATAGGCTAGAGAACTCTTAGAAAGTTGTAAGTTGTGCTTGATTGGTGATACTGGTCAGAGCTCAGAAGACAAAAATGCTGATAAGCATGCAGACATTAAACACTTAAGTTTATGAGATTTAATTTTGGAACCAGGACTCTGTTGAAAACTAGAGTAATGGAAGTTTCATTCTGGCAAAAAAAAAAATTATCTACATCTTGTCAGTGTCATAAGATTTTGTGTAAGGCTAAATTTAAATAAAGGTGCTGGACTAATATGGAGTGGGGAATACTGAGGCAGCCCAATGTTCAGGTGGTGGCATGACTGTTGACTGTTTTTAGCCAGGTCTATGATGAAAATGAGGTACAAAATGCAGAACCAAAAGATGTAAAATATTTACAGCTTGGACTGAAAAGAAGTGCCTGTGAAGTTGGAGCCAAAGAGATTATGGTTGCTGAAAAGATTATCATTAAAAGAAACCATGTGCTCTGCATCAGGACAAGAAAGATGCCCTAATGTCATCTCAGGAAACAGCAAGACCCGACCTGTCTCAATCTGACACAACTCAGCTTAACCACCACAACTTCGAGAACTGTGGAAAAGATAATTCTGTTGTTTATAAGGCACCCATTTTACATCATCTTGTTATGGCAGCCCAAATGGACTAGACAGAAACCAGATGTTATGGTCGATACATTTTGTGTCAACTTGAGCAGTTTAGAAGTTTCACTGAGAGACTCAGCAGGGAGCCAGGGTTCTTACTTTGTAAATATCCTCATCCTGTGCAAAGGCAGGCAAGGACATTTTGGGAGTGCTACTCCCACCCTGATGGGAGTAGCGGGGGGCTGTGTACAATATAAGGGAGGAGAAGAGGCTTTTTTCCCCTTTTGCTCTGGCTGCTGCCTTGAAGTGCTGCCCCTGTGCCATGCCACCCTGCCTTGGAGCCAGCTGATAATGGACAGAAATCTCCAAAAACTGTAAGCTAAATAAACCTTTCCTTGGTTCACTTTGGGTGTCAGGTGTTTTGTTCCAGCAAGGAGAGAAAAGTAACCAAGACACCAGATTCTGCTCAGTTCATTCATCTAAATAATACAGGAGAATTGATAGTAATTGGTTAATTTCAATGAACTATGATAATGTGATCAATAGGCTTGCAAAGATGCAATAGTCAATCACAGATTGAGGCCGTCCTGGGCACTTACCATGATCCTGTCTCAAAATAAAATCTAAACAACAAAACAAAACACTGAGGATAGAGCTCTGGTATAGTGCTTGCCTAGCACACACAAGGCTATGGGTTCAGTGGGGGGGGAGGGGGGTGCCCTCCCTACCCTTCCCTGCCTTCCTCTGAACCATGCTGGGACATACAACATAATTACAGCTCCTTGACTCCTATATTTCTAAGATTTATGCCAACTATTGCACATTTACCCATACACTCACAAGTTTTTTCTTCTAGATCTAAAAAAGGAAGAATCATCTACTTCAATCATTGTTCATAACAGTCTGAACATAAAACTTAATATTTAAGACATTAATTTCCTAAATGTTTGGGAGTCCCCCTTTAATTTTTACATTTAAAAAGTGAAGTAAAATAAAGTTGCATTCCAACAATAAAATATTTAAATTATACTTTAGTTCCTTAGAAAATTCTTTCTTTAAATATATATAAGAATAGAATCTTTAAAATAATCATGTCTTGGGGGCCAGAGATTTAACTCAGCAGCTTAAGCGCCTGCCTGGCAAGCATGAGGCCATGAGTTCGAACTCCAGTACCAAAACAAAACAAAACAAAACACATGTCTTTTTATCGTGTTATAATCATCTACCCTTTTGGGAAATAGTGTTTTATTTTTACAGACTCTGATGATGGTTCCTTTCTACAGTTTCTTGGTTTGATTCCCATTACTCTAAAAAACAGTAAAATATTAAGAACTGTATAAATTAAAGATACACACAGACCTATAGTCAACCTTCAGCATCCATAGGTGATTCATTTCAGGAACCCTCAAGGACGCCAATGTCTATATTGCTTAAGTCCCTTATATAAAATGGCATAGTATTTACATGTTCACACATATCCTCTCATGTAATTATCTTTAGATTACTTAAAATATGAATGCTAATAACTGTTATATTGAACTATTTAGGAAATAAAAAGCATCTGTATATGTTCAAATACAGATAAAACCATCACAAGCCTCAGTACACAGTACATAAACAAAACACATGGCAAACAACGCTGAAACAGGGCATGCTGGAGAGGCTGAGGACCTGTGAAATGCTATAAGACTACAGTAGGCTGTTCCTACACATCACTTCTTTCTCATAAATACAGTGGAGTAGCCAGCACATTGCAAGTTCAAGTTTTGCTTTTTGGAACTTGCCAGAATTTTTAAAATGTGTGTGCTCAGCAGTTGGTTGAATCCATAGATGTGAAACCCACAGATAAAGGTGAATTGAGAGGTGTGTGTGTGCATGTGAGTGTGTAAACACTTCATAGGCAAACATTCTTTAAAGTACATATTCAATAAAGTTTTAAAATCACTGATGAAGTGGTAATATACCCATTAGACTATGAATTCAAAAGGCTTATCATATCATACTTTTTGAAATGTTAAAACCACCACCTTTCTTGCAACTATATAAGCTGCACTAGTATCGATTTTCTATACAATATCAATCTTTACTTAAAGCAGATTTGGAATTCCTCAAATACTTCTTTGAGAAGGTAAGAAATATGTAATTGTCCTTTAAAAGAAATACTAAGATTGTAATCTAGTGTTTTATACAATTATTTAATGAAATTACTTTTTATTTTATTGAGCACTGCAGAGAATGAAAAAGTAGGAAAAAAATCTAGTTCTTAATGAACCCCAATCCATAAAGATTTGACACATAACAAACTATAATAAATACAATATCCATATGATAATAAATAACATTAATGGCTTTCTATTTTTTTTTTTTAATCTTTTTGAGACAAGGTTTTACTATGCAATTCAGCTTGGCCTTGAACTCACTGTGTAGCAGCAATTCTCTCGTGTCAGCCTCCTGAGAGTGCTGGGTTAACCAGCATGTAGCACCGCCCTTGGTTTCTTTCTTTTTTTTTTTTTTTAAGGTGCTAGTATAACACTAACCAGAAGTTCTAAACACACCCAGAAGCATCAGGGAAGGTTTTCTGGAGAGGTTAAGGAAATAGTTGGGTACTGAAGAACAAATACAAACCAAATAACCAAGTCAATTAGATGATTAAGTGTATTCAAGAAAGAACAACAAATGCAAACACAAAGGGGCTGGACAAGGATTACTTGTTAGGAAATAAAAGGTACATCCAAGTATCATGTGTGGATGTGGCAAGACACCAACAAGCATGTGGCATCAGAGATTTATAACGAGCAAAGTTGTTGAGGGATACTCATTAGTGAATGGGCATGACTAGATAATCTCTTTCATAAAGATTGTGACACCAGTATGAGTAGTGAATGAAAATTAAGGACACTAACAGAAGACCACTACAATAATCTAGGTGAGAAAACTAAGAGGATGAAATGAGAAAACAGGAACAACTAGATTAGTCAATGGGTAAATGTGGTCCACTGTTTTCATTAATAAAGTTGTAATGGATTACTGCCAAGCTTACTCATTTAGCTGCTTTCTCTCTACAGCAGCATTTGACCAAAATGGAATGGCCCACCAAGTCTAGACAATCTGCTATCTGGCTCTGTGTAGAAAGTGTGCCAGTCCTTAAGATTAGCTATGTTGCAAGTTTCCCAGTTGAGTGGTGCTGTATTCTAACAGCTAATGAACAGAGAAGGAGATAAATGTGACAGCTCCGATTTTGAAAATTCTGAGTTAGTGTTATTGATACTATGATTGAGTTACTTAACATACATTCTGGCTTCCTTTTAATATGCTTTTACTGTGGAGGTGGCAAAGGAGTCTTTCTAAGACTCTTGTGGAAAGCGTTACAGATTTGACTTAGATACTGTTAACTATAATCACCTGTGTGACATTTAAAAGGCAGAGGCTGAACTTCTATTTTCATTGTTTTCCCCAACAAATCTGGTCACTGAAGTGAGTAAATTTTTCTATATTAACTCTAGCAATCTTTAATATTTGCTTCTTACCCTCATAAGTGTAAAAATGTATAATAGAGGGCATCCACTTATTGATCTGAATAGTATCAGACAACATATGGTTTGAAAGCTATCAAAAGCTATCAAATGCAAAATAAAACTGTAGGTAGTTTTGTGGCGAGGAAGGAGCAATACCTCACCAAGCTGCCCAATTCTGCACACTAAATTAGTCTCTTACTCTAAGTTTCCTGTGTGAATGGTGCTGCGTGGTGACAGCTAACCAAAAAAAAAAGGTAATCTCAGATTGTGGCCTTGTTTTTCAGCCTTCCTAATGATATCCTACAATAAGTCTTTGTTTATCGATATTAGCAAAAGTAGATTCTGTTCTCTGTAAGCAAACGTTAACCCTTACAAGCATCCTAAGGTATGTGGTACACAGATACGGAGTTTAGAAAAGAGGTCTGGGACTCAGATTGAAATCTGAACAGTATCAGAGAGTGGGAATGTAGAAAATAATTAGTGAACAGAATTTAGAGTAAAAAGATGCCAAACATATACAAAGCATAAACACTATAGAAGTGAGCAGAGTTAAGAATAAGAAAGAAAGAAAAAAGGAGACAAATAGAAAGAAAAACCAGGAAAGATTTAGGATTAGAGAAACTAAGAAGAAAGGGTACAAGAAGTTGAAATACTCGCAAAGTCAAAACTTTAAAAGAACAAAAAAAATCACAAAAAACGATCAAAAATTTGAGAGAAGAAAAAAACATTTTGGGAAATTTGGAGGTCAATGATGACATAATTGAAAGTCGTTTGATGAAGTTATGTTAGAAGCGAGAACAAACTGGAGACCAGATGAGAAGTCAAAAAAAGGAGACAGAGCAGTCCACTGTTTCGAAGTTTAGTTGTGAAGCAAAGAGACTAGAAAATGGCTATGTAATAAATTATAGACATAAAAAATCCATATTGAAGATCCCTTGTTCTTTTCACATGGAAGAAACTTTAGTATTTTTGAATGCTGCAAGTAGAAGAAGAAAGGCTGAAGATTCAGATAAGCAAAGGAGTAAAGTACGGAAGCAGTACAACAAGGGCAGTGTGGAATCAGCCTGTAATAAAAAGGTAAATGATTTAATGGAGTTGTATCTTTGAGAATAAAGGTGACAGAAAATAGAAAAGACTCATGTTTCATGGCTTTGATTTTCTTTGAGAAATGTGAGATGCAATCATCTGATGACAGTAAGGGAGAAGAAACTAGGTTGGAGGTTTACAATGAATACAGAAGATTTGAAATAGCTATTTGTAATATATTAGAGGAAACTGGACATATTAAAAAGTAATGAGATCCCAGCTGCATTCAAGAATCATAAATTTTAATTATATCAATATTACAGTTGTCTGTTTTTTGTTTTCTTTCTGAACAGCACTGAATGGTTTAGGCATGGAAGCAAAAATAGAGATAAACGTTCAAGGACCCACAGATGGTATTTTGCTGTGCAGGCTTAGCAGAAAAATAAGCAGAAAAGAACTTGAGGGTATCATCAAAAGCAATGATTTTCGGTTCTGACCTAGTGTCCAGAAACTTGTGGGCACTGTGCTTAGTTCTCTGGATTTTATAAAGAAAATTGTCCCAGCAGTTTTGACACATACTTAAGAATCACTAGTTAGGAAAACATTTGAAGAGACAGATCTTAGATCAACTTTATATAGAAATAAACAGCAGAACCAAAGAAGGGAACAGGTGTATGGTTGACAGAGCAGGAAACAATAGAGTAGTGAACACCACTGACTTTCTCAATAAGTTAAAAGATAGTATTTTACATAAACAAAATAATTACATTGTTTTAAAAGGTACAAAAGAGGAAAATTGGAGGGCTAGAGCCTAAGAGTGAAATATTAGAGATGTAGAACAAAATGCTAATGATGATAATATCTAAGACTGGTAACAGGAAAATTGTCTTGGTTACTTTTCTCTCATTGTTGAGACAAAATATCTGACGCCTAAAATTAGGGAAAGAAAGGTTTATTTCTTACAGTTATGGAGGTTTTAGTCTATGCTCAGCTGGTTCCAAGGCAGGGTGGCATGGCTGAGGGGCAGCCATTCATGGCAGCTGCAAGAAGGAAGAGCAAACAGGGCAAAAGAGAGGGGAAAGCACGCCCCCATTCCGACCTTACATTGTATGTTGGCTCCACCCCTGGGCGGGTGCAGAACTCACACTGCCAGTCCCAGCGCTAGATAACAAAGCAATCACAAATGCTAGATTCAGCCACTTCCATGACTACATGAGGCTTGGGGGGCCACCTAGACATAAACCATAACAAAAATGATAGTAAAATAGAAGAGCAGAGTATAGTAGACTCAAGTTTGGGCCAGTGAATGTTAAACAACTATAAATCCAATGAATGAGATTACTCATCTACCTAGGTAATGATAATACAAAATGATGGATTTGTGATGGAGAGAAAACAGTACTGCCTAAGTCATAAATAAATATATAGAAAAGACAAAATCTTTCATTAAGAAAATGGAAACACAGTTTATAGGAAGTCAATTTCCACTGTAAAACCCCAAAGAAGGCAAAATTTATTTAAGCTGAAAGATTACAAAGTCAAAACCAGTGGCCACAACATAGGAAGACAATAGCCCTTAATTTGAGGGCAGCAAATATGAATAACAGAATTATGTCTTTATCTTTTACAGATCTAAAAATCGTATCTCTTTAAACTGGATAAGCATTTATCCTTACAGAGAGATCTAAAGCTAAAACACAACTGACAAAGCTGATAGACTTGATTTCTAGTGTTAGAAGATAGGATAATGCCTTTAATGCCTATTTTTGGAGAAGAGAAAGAACAACAATCATGAGACAGTAAGATTCTAAAAAAGGTGGTAATATCCTATTTCTTAACCTGGGTTTTGATTTCACAGCTATATTCTCACTGTCATATTTTGTTCTATGAACGTTTATGATTTGTTCGCTTTTCAATATGTACACAATATTCAATGTTAAAGGTTTATTTTTAAAATATAACCGATACAAATACAATAGATACTTTGCTATGTCATTTATTTATTTATTTATTTATTTATGGGGGGGGGGTCTTGGGAATCAAACTTAGGGTCTTGCACTGGCCAGGCAGGCGTGGCACAACTGAACTACATCCTTGGCCTCTTTTTAAATTACAACTATTTAATAATTAGAAAATAGTTACCTAATTTAGATATTAAAGCGCAGAACATTAACAACTATTTCTGTCCAATGCAAATGAACAAAATGACATTTATTATTAAGAAAATATGAAATATATAAAGAATGAAATATATGTAGAAAATAAAAATATTTTAATGTAGAATATATTAATTATTAATAACTGCACTGAGATTTGATACAAATGAAAATATCTGGGTATAATACAAACATAGAACTCAGACTTAATTTATCTGTTAGTTCTAATTCATTAAACCTTTAGGTTTCTTTTACTTCAGAATATTAAGCACAGGAAAATGGGACCTTAGTAGAAATCTCAATTCAAAAATAATTTTTCAATTAACAGTGACCAAGGTACAAGGTTCTGGGGCTAGGCAGGGATTAAAGTTAGGATCTAAAACATTTCATTTACTAGCTGTGTGATCTTTAACAAATTACTTAAGCTCTCTATTTCATCACCTGTAAAACAGAAATAACAGTAATATCAATCTTACTAGGTTGTTGAAATGATGTCTTAGACAAAGCAGGCAAAATGCACAGGTATTGACTACCAATCTATCTATGCATGCACATCTTATAAAAATGTATTTCACATTGGATATGTTATGCATTAGAAATCTTAGGTCCATTTTAGAATTAAACACATGAAAATACATTAAATAAAATTTCCCTGTACTTATATATGCTCTACTCTCCAATTTAATTTGTAGGCATAGTTCCACTGTGATAAAAATAAAGACATATCACCCTTCTGAATTTGAAGCAAAATGTCATCTGTATTACAACATACTTTTATATTTAAAAAGTGATATTTTTATTACCTGAGTCTCTACACCCTGCTCCAGCAGCCTTTTAGCTTGATTTTCCACTTCAAGTCGAGCTCTTGCAATAAAAAGTAGATCGTTTTCTATTGCTTCTATTCCAGAAAGATCTACTCCTTGAGAAAGATAATCTATTTAAAAAAAGCATACATATTTAAAGATTTCAATATCAAATGAATGCCAAGGTATCAAAATATCATGTATAAATTTCTTCAAAAATATGCTAGATTTGCTGTTGAACATAGTTCCATTTCAGTATCTGTATTTTAAGAAATAGTTTCCCAAACATTTTATACTTATTAAACTTTAATTTGTAGCTCACTGTACCAAATAAGATCAAGTTGGCTTACCAGGCAAGCACTTGAACTGCTGGGCTAAATCACTGGCCCCAATTCATATTTTCTATTGTAAATATAATATTGTATTATTATTTCTAAAAGTAAAATAATACCAATAACACCGCATTATTATTTCTTAAAAGTAAAATTTATTTAGATTGCCAATGACCTCATTTTGCCAGCTAAAAAAATATCAAATTAATTTTTCACTACATTTTCTTAATTAGCACTATTGGGGGGTGGGGCTGGGAACTGAACTCAGGACCTTGCACTTTCCCGGCAGGTGCTGTGCTGCTAAGCTCCCCGTCCCCATTAGCACTATTTTTTATCTTTACTCTTATTGAAACAAATCCTTATCACTTAAGTATTATCAGAGTTTACTTAAATTGTGTTCCAACATACTAAGATCACCATATATGAAAGCACGTGATATAAGTTGAAGTACCCACTCAGCAGTACTCATATCTGTCGTTGAGTGCTATGTAGTCAGTTCAACATGAGAGGACATATGGAAAAAATACGTAGTTATTGCTAATCATACTTCAACTATGAGCATTTCTTCTTCAATTTGTAGTATATCCAAAAGGACTTAGGACATATTCCACTGGAAAGATCACTGAAAATGCCAGTAAATCATTTGGGCTTAGATTTTGCCTAGAACTCACTAGATGATCATAATCAAGGGTTACAACCTCCCAGTATTTTTAATGTGTAAAATGCCAACCACTTACAATTCATATCTTTCATACTCCTCATACTATCATCAGAATAAAAATAGGTTAATAAATGTCAAACTATGTTGTATACCAATTTATTATGGAAATTTAGTGTGAATTGTGAGTCTCAAAAAACAAGAAAAATCTCATTTTTTTCATTTAAAATTTTATTTTTCAAAATATTTTAAGAAAAGAGCTTTATAGTCAAAGGACAGACAGTACTCTTTCTACCAATTTTCTCACTGAAAGGGCAAAGACATAAAAATTTTATCTGGGAATTAAATTTAGCCAGTTAGAACAATGACTATAAAATAATGAGCATTCTCTGAATTTTTTTTTTTTTTTTGCGGCACCGGGGATTGAACTCACGACCTTGCGCTTGCCAGGCAGGCGCTTAGGCCACTTAGCTAGATCCTCAGCCCTGGTGTTTTTGAAACAGGGTCTCACTATGCCGTTCAGGCTGGCCTTGAGCTCACTTTGGAGCCCAGGCTGGTCTCGAACTCACAATGATCCGCCTGTCTCAGCCTCCCGAGTGCTGGGATTACAGGCGTGAGCCACCACGCCCGGCTTCTCTGAGTTTATAATTTTGCAAAACATAAAAAACTGAAATATAAAAAAGCCAAAATTTGAAATATGCTAGCAATACTAACATTATGACTACTAAACTTTAAACATATGGACCATACAGTCAGAACTCCTGATCACTTAACACTAGTACCTATTTGATCTCATGTACTGAAAAATATGAAGAAACTAATTTGATCTATTTGGATTTAATTATGTATCATAATCTTAGAAGTAAAACAAGACGCAAGCTTTTTGTGGAAAAGAAATGATAGCATTCATCTTTATTTAAACTAAGAGAAACAGACTACAGAAAGAAGTTAAACCAAAAGACCAAAAAATACCAAGGGACTGAATAACAATGGACATAACAAGTATTTCTTTGTAAAATACATGTAATTCCTCAAAATTTAAGGTATTAAAAAGTGAATTTTGTCTTTTCCCTTTACCATGGTTTTTGGTCACAAATTACTAAATCTTTATACAATAAATTTGATGAGTTTTGCTGTTAAAGCACTCACTTGCTCTTAATGACCAGTAAGTAATTATTTCCTGTGCCTGCCAATTTATTTCCTTAACGTTCATACTAAACCAATACCTTAGTGACATAACAGCTACCACTAAAACACACACTAGCCATCTTACTAGGCTTTTGGTGCTCTAATCCATATTACACACAGCTACCAAAATAAACATTCTGATTGCTCTC